>JAWNZC010000423.1:165000-455000 GCA_035771165.1 Paragorgia papillata
GGTAATAACAATGGTAATAATAATGCTCATGAGAGTTCCATGCACATGTTTGCCATGTAGGCAGAAGTGCACTTTACTTCATCCGTCTTAAGATGGTTGGACAACAATTCACTCCCGAGGAAAGAGCATTCATGGTACTTTCCTATCATGAAAGAAGAAGCCCAACAAGGACAAGGGAAGCCTTTAGGAGAAGATTTCCAAATCTTGACGTAGCATACATATTTTGGACAAGTTCAAATTTTGATGTTGCCTCTTTAAATGACTACAGGAAGCGAGTAGATAACTACTTAGCTCTGAAAATTTCAGACAAAAATATATGCGTGATATAAAAATTTACTTCTTGTACCATAGTTAAAGAAGGTGCACCTCATAAATGGATGGGAGGCATTTTTTTTGGGACACTCTGTAGCTGGTTTTTAATCCTTTACCGGGCAGATTAACGGGGTCTCTATTTGACGAGTAAAATCGTCTGGCGTTAGCCAGAGTAAAAGTAATAAGTTGCCAAATGGCAACCATGCCCGGTAAAGGGTTAATATTCATCTGTTGTGCTATTTCTTTTCAGCAAAGACATAAAATTTGGCATTTCGTATCTCAAACACTGCGAAAATGGTGAAGACGGTGAAAATACGAAAGAAGAATGGGTCGTAACGCCAGATTATCCATTGCATTCTACAAAACCAAATATTGGGTAAGAGCTTGGTACAGGATTTAGGATGTGAGAGAGAAGAAAAGAAGAGGGAATAAAAAGTGCTATGAGGAAAGAATTAAATGAGAATTTACTTTTGGAGGTGGGGAGACGAAAAAAGGCGGGAACGACGTCGTATACGAGCTGAAACACAGAGATCATATAAATACTAGAGGGGGCATTGGCGGGAAAATTTGGTAACCACATGGCAGCCGCCATTACCTATGATATTTCAGTCAATTGGTTGGCAAATGTACTAGACCCAGTCCTTTGCCAACCAACGCGCCTAATGTTTGCCTCCAAAAAAATCCAAGATGGCGGCGTTCAATTGGTTACCCGCGGTTGACTGAAATTAAGATAGGATGCCCCCTCTAGTATTTATATGATCTCTGTGAGCTGAAAGACAACCACGTTTCGTCCAGGACGTGCGCGGGCGAATACGTATTGTTCAACTGATCAACTCGTCTTTGTTTTCGCGTTCAATCTAATCATTTCAAATGGCTGCCTTAGACGAAAGCGTCAGATTCCGGGTTTAGAGAACTCTTGTGGCCTCGGTTATAACGGCTATAATCTGTTTTCTTCTGTATTCTTATCATGTGTATTTTCACTGTTTGTAACAGATTTTATACGTGTTCCTCGCCTGGCACATACACTTTAGTTTGGGATAATTCCGATTCGAGGTTCTTATCAAGAACAGTAAAGTAAGTATAAGATAAGGAAAAAAGTACAAACTTAAGTTTGTCAGTTAATTAGCCCCAACGATAAACAGGCGTTCTGGCAGAGAGTATTACTTAGACCCGGTGGAGGCTAGCTCAAAATGCGCAGTATATTGCGCATTGTATTAACTAGAACTCAGTCCTTTACACAATAATTATACTTAATTACACCTAATTATTGCATGGTTTAAAATATAATTTCCCACGCCGTGGACAAGATCAACCTGACAAGGTCAAAATACAATTTTTAAATAAAAATACAAAATCAAACCATCTAATTTGTTGCAATAAGCTCTTGACCAATCAGAGGCTGAGATAGCCTAGCCTCCACCAGGGCCATTTGTTCCCCGCCATCTTGGCCCAGTTCCCTACAAATGGCCCTGGGTACGAGGTTGGCTGAAGAGTTTACGCTGTCAAAATATTATTAAATTGATTGATTGTAAAGCTTGATTTTCACATTGGCTGTATATTTTCAGGAAAATTCACTGATTTAAATTTACTAACTCGGAAGTTTAACGTGTTTTAACATTGTATTTCTTTCATTCTTCCTATTGCCTAGATACCACATAATGTCAGCTGATCATCCAGGGAGTGAGGACGGAAACGGGGCTAGTAGAAGAAATTCAATTAATGATGTCGAGGCTTAACCGTGTATCATTTGTTAATCGCTGGGACTGACGTCAGTGTCCACGTGACTGTCGATATACCTATTTTAGTTTATTTCTGATTTGACAGATTTTGTACGTGAATTTCCTGATCGTAACCGGACTGCTGAAAATGTATCATCGCCCGTTGCGCTTAACTAGTAGTTTTTTGAAGTGCGTCGACTACTATTGGTTTGCCACTTAAGTCGAATCGGAGACGAGACTGGGGCAGAGTGAAGGTCGCGAGTGTTCGTGGGAATATACCAAAACATTCCCAGAAGCATTTGCTTCCCTTATTCGGCTGCAGTCTGTAGCATTTGGTTCTCCGAAGTGGCAAGTCCGATAAATTCCAGCAAATATTGTAAACGGTTAATTACTTAATTTCGCCCGCATTCGATATTTTTCTGAGAGCATTCGTGTTATTTTCTTCTTTTTTTTATCACATGAAAAGAGATTTGTATCGCCGCTATCGAAGTGACCGAGTTTCAAAATAATGAGTCGCGGAGGAGCTTATGACGTCATGGTGTTTATGACGTCATGGAGCTTATGACGTCATAGAGCTTATGACGTCATGGAACTTATGACGTCATGGAACTTATGACGCCATGAAACTTATGACGTGTGGAGCTTATGACGTGATGGAGCTTATGACGTGTGGAGCTTATGACGTCATGTAGCTTACGACGTCATGGTGCTTATGACGTCATGGTACTTATGACGTCATGGTACTTATGACGTCATGGTACTTATGACGTCATGAAACTTATGCTCAATAATAACGATGACCTGGCCACTTTAATAGCGACAATTCAAAATACAAACTTCACACGTAAAATACAACTATATTTTGAAGAATTTCTAAATTCAATTTTGCATTTACCAACTATCATCATAATATCTTTAAGATTGTGTAAAAACATTGCCAACAATTTTTTCAATGGAGAACCCTTTTAACCTGAAGACTTTCTGGGTTTTTTGTAAGACTATTGACCCTATTGTACACTGTTAGAAAGGATTTAGAGTTAGTTTTATGTAATGTATTTATACAATACTGTATTTAGAAAAGCCCCAGTTATTTTCGTCAAAATTTTTTGTATATTTTGTCATGCCATGCATGGGTAGCTTAACTAATCAAACTATTTATATATTCTAATAATTCGCCAATATGTACTTTCTTAACTAAATATCAAATAATAAATGACTCTATTTATAATTATAACACCGTTTTGGCTATACCTCAAGTTGTCCAATTTTTATGCCCGTGACAGTATGGACTATGGTGTATATATTTTTATACACATAAGTTTTTCCTGGACAGGTTTTATTTGCTCGTGTGTACAACACAAATTGACAACTTTTTCTTTGTACTGTACTGCACTGTACTGGTTTGTACTGTACGGCATTGTATTGTATTGTATTGTATTATATTGTATTGTGATGTATTGTATTGTGTTGTATTGTATTGTATTGTATTGTATTGTATTGTATTGTATTGTATTGTATTGTGTTGTATTGTATTGTATTGTATTGTATTGTATTGTATTGTGTTGTGTTGTGTTGTGTTGTGTTGTATTGTATTGTATTGTATTGTATTGTATTGTATTGTATTGTGATGTATTGTATTGTATTGTATTGTATTGTATTGTGATGTATTGTATTGTGATGTATTGTATTGTATTGTGATGTATTGTATTGTATTGTGATGTATTGTATTGTATCGTACTGTACTGTACTGTACTGTATTGTATTGTATTGTATATTGTATTGTATTGTATTGTATATTGTATTGTATTGTATTGTGTATTGTATATTGTATTGTATTGTATTGTATATTGTATTGTACTGTACTGTACTGTATTGTACTGTACTGTACTGTATTGTATATTGTATTGTACTGTACTGTACTGTTTTGTATATTGTATTGTATTGTATTGTATTGTATATTGTACTGTACTGTATTGTATATTGTATTGTATTGTATTGTATATTGTACTGTACTGTACTATACTGTATTGTATATTGTATTGTATATTGTATTGTATTGTATTGTATATTGTATTGTATTGTATATTGTATTGTATTGTATTATATATTGTATTGTATTGTATTGTATTGTATATTGTACTGTACTGTACTATACTGTATTGTATATTGTATTGTATATTGTATTGTATTGTATATTGTATTGTATTGTATATTGTATTGTATTGTATTGTATATTGTATTGTATTGTATATTGTATTGTATTGTATTGTATATTGTATTGTATTGTATTGTATTGTATTGTGTTGTGTTGTGTTGTGTTGCGTTGCGTTGCGTTGCGTTGCGTTGCGTTGCGTTGCGTTGCGTTGCATTGCATTGCGTTGCGTTGCATTGCATTGTATTGTATTGTATTGTATATTGTATATTGTATTGTATTGTATTGTATTGTATTGTATATTGTATTGTATTGTATTTTGTATATTGTATTGTATTGTATTTTGTATATTGTATATTGTATTGTATTGTATTGTATTGTATTGTATTGTATTGTATTGTATTGTATTGTATATTGTATTGTATTGTATTGTATATTGTATATTGTATTGTATTGTATTGTATTGTATTGTATTGTATTGTATTGTATTGTATATTGTATTGTATTGTATTGTATATTGTATATTGTATTGTATTGTATTGTATTGTATTGTATTGTATTGTATTGTATTGTATTGTATTGTATTGTATTGTGATGTACTGTAATGTTTTTATGAGCAGCTGTACTGTAACTATATGTTGTCTTGTATGTTTTTTACTGCCCTGTGTTATAATGTACTATGTTGTACTGTGTTGTACTGTATTGTACTATTATGTACTGTACTGTAATCTGTTGCACTGTATGTTCTATATTGTATGTACTGTATTGCACCGTACATACTGTAACATACTGTATAGTAAATTGTACTGTACTGTATATATACTGTAATATAATATGCTGTGCTGAACTGTATGTACCCATTACTGTACTATAATATGCTGTGCTAAACTGTATGCATTCTGTTCTGTACTGTAAGCCCGGAAAAAAGTACTTTGATAAAACGTATTAATAAGCCTATATATAGGGCTTTATATTATCGAATGTTGACGGTATTTTCTTTTATGAGAGATCTCGAGTTTTGGTATTAAAATGGCAGAATTTAAACTGGTTTAAGAAACCACTACAGTAAAAACCCGCTAACAAGAACCTACATTTTACCAAATCAGCCTGGGATAGGTTCTTATATTCTTATATATTCTTATATATATAAATTCTTCATTTCAGCCTGAGGTTCTTTAATATAGTGGAAGGTTCTTGTTAGCGGGTTTTTACTGTATTGTCTTGTTGTTTAAATAAAGGAATGTAAGATTAGCTAAAAGAAACTTTTCTCATTAAACTGCAACGAATCCTATGAAAAAAAGCTAAAGCCTAAACGCAAGTTCAGACAAATGAATGGCGACGGTCTGTATTGGCAGAACAACTTTGCCGTTCGCTTGAGCTCTAGTTTTGAACGTGAAGTTTAATACACTCTGTGATGTGAAATTAAAGACACTATGGACATGAGAAAGAGCTATAAAATATATGTCGTATATGATATATGCCTTTAACACCTCAACGAATACGTTTACACCATTCACGAAGTGATTGGAAAATACAAACCTTCGAATAATTTAATTACAAGGTCATTTTTGACCATGCATTTTTGCACATATTGCATATTTTGAACTGGAATTTTCCACTTTACTAACCTCAAAAGTCTCGTAGTACTTCTTGTGAGCCATATTCTATTCATTGTTAAACGCCTGACTACCAGTTTTTATGGAGTATTGTACAAAGGTTTTGTTTTCTTCCTAGCTTCGAAAAATCTTCAATTTTCGCGCCATAAACGAAGGCGCGAATTAGCGTTGTATATGCGTGGGACTGGGACGAGGCTGACGTCAACACTCGTTTCCAGAGTCTCGACGTGAACAAAATTAATTGGTGACGAGGCGCCTAATGGACTTTCAGTATTCTGCAGATTATTAAATTAATAGTTTTCTACTTTGTTTCACAAGGAAACTTACAAAACAAAACAAAAAGCCAAATTAACGAGATCCACATAATTAGTCATTACCTTTATTATTAGCACTGAATTCGAATTGAAATCTTTTGCAGTCAGTGTGTATATAAAAGCTGAGTTTTATTAGTGTATGCTTATTTAAAATCTTAAAAAGCTGAATTCTTACAAGGGAACTATGTACGCTTCTGTCGACTGTAGGTCTCAAAAATAGACTGTCTACATGAGCCCGGTTAACCGGGCTAGCGTAACCTAACCTGAATGTCAGGCTTTTATTTCTTCCCGCCCACTGTCATGCTCGTCTTCTTGGTGGCAAGGGGGGATTTGCGGTAGGCGGGGCTAGCCCGGCGCACGCGATTGATTAGGAACGTACTGTGGTTTTGAAACTCGCATAAACTAAATTTACAAAGAAGAATTGATTTAGTTTAGATGTAAACGAATCCTAACGTTGATTAAAATCTCCTTTTGCGGCGAGGAAAGAATTTCGTGACACGAGTCCCGGTTCGCCGGGCTAGCCCAGCTCATGTAAACAGCCTATTTTTGAAATTTGCACTAATGTAATTGAGGTCAAATATGAAATATCTCGTCTAAATATAGGGTCAGCGTAATCAAATAACGCCCAGTTACGTACTTCTAATAATTTTCTTAGATATTAAGCACATAAGCCACAAAGCGCCTAAAAATTAGGAAGTAATTTCAACAAGTATTTAATTTAACAAGCGTGCTAGAATTTAAGAAACCCGTCCATCAAATCCATAGGAAATCTTACCGGATGAATTGGATGAAAGTTAGTCAAAAGAAAGACTAAATTTAGAATTTTTTTGTGGACGGGAAATACCTTGCGAAAACTACATCGAGGAAATGCCCTTGAAGTGGTTTGGTTTTTGCCATTTTTTTTAAAAATGTATGTTTTAACTTTTCGGTGCGTGGCTTAATTGCCGAGATGTCTCTCCGATAAAGTTGTCCCACAACATTGCGCGTGAAAAGGTTAAATTTAAAATGGTGAATAATAATTATAAAAATATAGACGGCATGTATACTATCAACGTCGATAAATGGGTTTGTGTTTCTAGCTCCTTCGCTGGCTTCAGTGGTGGTGCTGAGTTAATCAAATTGTCAATTGAGGGGGAGGTTGGCACAGACTAAGTCCAGTGAATCGAGGGGCATTTCTGACGTCGAATTAGATATTATATAACTTCGGATTTCTTTATATTATACTCTTATCTCCCTAATGAAAATACAACGGTATTTTTACGTTACCTCGCTATTTTTGCGCAATTTTCGGCAACGCTAGCGCTGCCGGGTTTTTCTGACATTGGGGTTTTAGCAGGTACTCCGTCATTTAAACTAGTACTCAGCATATTTTAGTCCCACGCGAAAGTGATTCGCAAATGGCAAATCGAGTAGTTTCTGATGGCAAACCAATTATTTTTAATGCGCAAACTGAGTAATCTAACCACACTGACTAAGTCTTGCGTCTCTTTCCGTCGCGAAAATACGAATTCGGGAATCGGTGTTGAAGAAAATACTAAGGTTACTTTAAAATGCGTATTCAATTATTTACTTGGTCTCAAACGGCGTTTGTCACGTCGAACAAGTGCTAAAATCAATTAGAGTTGGCAATTTTCCTTCAATTCTGAACGTATTAAACCTGGTTTTGTACCGCTCTGTTTCTTTCTCAACTTCTTTCCCAAAAAATGAAGAAGTATGATAAATTTGACGAGCACTTGATGCGACGTGAGACATTTCTCAGTCTCGAAACCCAAAATTAGAACAGTTGCAACTTATATTAGCTTAAAATAGAAATTGTGAATAATTTGCCAGACGCCGGTTCCATTTGAAGTCAGCCGCTTTCGTTGATGGAAAAAAAGTTAGACCCAGTCCAAAGCGACTTGATAGAAAATAACATATTTATCTGAACGATTATCGACGGTAATGTCGTAATAAAATAAGAAATTTCAGAGCCCAATATGAATAAGCGTTTTTTTTCTTGATTTATGAAGGCGACTATTTCGGGAGTCCACCTACGCGAGTCTTATCTCGGCTGAGGAGATTGTAAGGACGTTCATGATTGGTTGACACAAGGTTCGACCAATAAGGAGCCGCAAAGGGAACGCGACTCGGGAGACTAGCAGGTCTCGATGACGTCACAGATGTGACGTTAGGCGTGTTAAACATGCATACATCTGCTTTTGTGGAGGAGTTTGTGTCGTAAAGATCGAGTTGGGATTCTACATATTTTTGCTGTTTGGGTTATTGGATGGTTTAAAAATACCCTCGCGAGTTCGTCGTTGTTATGATTGGTAGAGTTTGTGCAAGAAAATGGCGCGAGATCACGGCGCGGTGCCCGAACTTCCACAGGAAATCGAGTTAAACTCCATCGAAAGTAACAACACTGCTGCTTCTGGTGGCTCGAATGAGGTAAATATAGGACTGCGAGCCGTTACCATTTGGCAAAGCTTCGCAGTCTTTGCCGACTTTTCGCTCGTTTGGTGTCAACTGGTGTTTTCTTGACGATCTTGTGGCCTCTTGTTCTGTGCATCTCTCTCAACACTCTTGTTCTTTTGTACCCATAGCGATGGAGCTTGTTCCGTAATAAAAGGAAACGCTATAAGGCAAGACCAGGGTCGAATGATCCATCAAAGGTAAGTAGACCAGTTCTGGGTTTGGATAGCGTCGACCGGATATATTTCCTACCGGTTTTGAGCAGAATGTTGTAGCCAAAGTAAATACTTTGTAGCACTTTTGCTCGAGCGAGGGGGGAGATCCCATCTTGCCATGTATCGAAACTGGCAACGTACGTGATGTTGTGGTTTTAAATGACTTTCAACAACATATTCAAATTTCGGCTGGCGTAGCAAATACCGTATCGTGTTTCTGTACGCCTTTCTCACCTTGACTTTCGTGTTGCTACGGATCGGAGGGGACAAAAATTGCCGAGTATCAACGCTGTGGCCATGACATTGCCGAACTGCCGAAAGCACCGGCAAATTTAAAAGCAACGAGAAGTTTTTGTGGCGAGAAATTGGTTCCATTTGAATATAATTAGAACTGTGTCACCGCAACGTTATATCAGGGCCAAACCTAAGCATCTTAATAGTTAAATTCGCGATGCGGAAAGGTTTGGGCGAACAGATTTGTCGGTTCGATTGTGACGTCTGGCACGACTTCCAGAAGCTGTTTCTACCGTATCTGCTCGCCAGTGACGAAAGGGCTGCCGATAGTTAGTTAGTTGAGTGCTTTGGTTGGTTTTGATGAGCTTTAATCGGTGGTTTTTTGTTTGTATTCGTGTGTTTCAAAGCTTTCATTTCGACTTTCGAGTTTTCGGAGAAATCCAGTAACGCTTCTTGTTGACCTCGGCTCGAACGTATCCGGATTTGACCCGGAGTCACCGACTCAGCGTTCAGCCTGTGTAGCTTATCTCACTGAAAGAAAGCCCTCGGCTAACTTCTAAACCTCTAGGCCGTATAACAACGCTTTATTAAATATTTATCGGAAGTTGCAGTCTTGCAGTTAAAATTAAAGAGATACCCACTTCCGAATATACACAAGCCTAGCTAGCCGAAACGAGACAAAGGAATGAATGACCTTCCAATGTTTGTTCCCGGGATTTCACTTTCTGTGGCCTTTTCATAAATTTACCTGACCTCACATGGAATGATATTACAGTGAAATTACTCCGGCTCGTTGCCCTGCCGCGAGCTAATATTTTCAACTCGGAAAATAATTCCCTATTGAAGAGGCAATCGGTGGTGATATTCGGTGATATTTTAATGCCTGGAACTGATGGAGGAGGTACGTCACACGTGTGAGGTTTTGTTAGCAAACATTTGGGACTTTAATGTCTGTAGACAAAATAGATAATTAATTGGAGAGTTCTGTTCAATGGAACATGCCTGATTTTGAATGAATTTGGCTTATATTACATACAACATGTATAAAATTGTATAGTGATGAACCTTAGTATGTAGACTTATACACATGGTTTACACCATTTCAATAATGCCCCTGCATGTGTACAGTATCTGCCTAATGTAGTTTGTGAAGTGAATCCAATGAAGAAATATAAAAGTTTGCTTATATTGCATTATTTGCTTTTCTCCAGTTGGTCGTCGCCTTTTAAGTTGCATTGTAAACACAATATAAGCAGATAAGAGCTCAAAAATTTTGGGTGTCCTATTTCAAATATGTTTTTCATTAAAATCTTATTTTTGATAAAATTGATAAAAGTTTTTTTTTGAGGAAAAAAGCTTGTTTAAAAAAAAAGAAATTGAAAAATATATTTATTGTAATGTATGTGAGTATTACACAATCTCTTACTGTAAACCAACGTGAAACAGTATAACGTATGTTAAGACTTAAGAGTATTAAACTTGTCAAATTGTGGCCATACAGTGTCCAGTGATATACAGTACTGTATTTTGTAACTGTAATTTGGTTGTCCCAAAATTATGTCCCTTGCTTTCTTATGCTACCATGAGTCAGAGTTGATTTTTGCAAGGTCACAATATTTATTATATGAGAATAAACAAGTGTACATATATATCACATGTCAAAGTCCATATTTCTAGCTTTCTGATTGGGTGAGCAGTCCTCGCCTGGTGGTCTGAAAATCTTGATGTTTCCCATGTAACCCATAGGGGAAAATATGAATACCGGAAGTAGATGGTCAGGTTCAGTTTGTCTTTGTTTTCTCCAGTTTTCCTTTGTTTTCTCCAGTTTTCCTTTATTCAAAACAATGTCTGAAGGTTTTGCTCAACATTTTTGTTGTCATTTAACACTTGATATATAGCAAAACACTTATTTACTGGTACCTCAGGAAAACAGTGTGTTTTGTGGCCCCTCAATTGCTCATTGCCCTCGGCTTCACCTCAGGAAACAACTGCAGTCTCTGGGCCACAAACCACACTGTTTCCCTTGGCACCAGTAAGCAAGTGTTAAATATATATTCTCATCTACATGTATCATCACATATAAATACTGAGCAAATTACTTCATTCTGCGAAGCTTTGTTATTTATATAATGATTTTGTTGTCAAGCTTTTCATAATGCCATTATGTGTCATATTATTAAATATTTTATTTGGACTTGTAATAATATAAGTGTAATCAAACACATTAGCTTAGTAGCCACAGGTCATTGGCATGCAGACATATTACACTCATTGAATTGATACACAGAAGGTTTAAATTTTGTCATCATTGAAAAAATTAATACTGTATTATTATAATTGTTTATAAGCTCAAATAAATCCTAGCTGATCATTCATAGGGTTAGAATCTACCAGAAACTAAAAAAGGCCAAAACGTTTTGTTCATACAAGCCTAAATATGATTATGATAAACAAGATTGAATTGAATTCAAATTTTTTTGACAGTAAGTACTTAAATGGAAAGAGAGGACTCCTTATAAGCGTGTAAAAACAAAACTGCAAAATATTGATGCACTGAGAATTTACTGGTTTATCTTATTTAAAAGAAGATGTTTTTGGCAGAAAATATTGGTCAGTGTAGCTGGGGGATATAATATTTAATAAAGCACTAATTGTGACAAAATATAAAGTTATAATGATTTAGCATTGTTTCTTTATGTACTGATATCAATATTCTAAATAGTCAATCTATTTCACAATTGTTAGTGGAAGATTCATGAACCTTTTTTAATTTAGTTCTTTGTCTGCTGTAATTTGTTTGGAATTCATAATAGCTAGGCAAATATCTATTGTCTGGAGGAGACACAAGAAAGTGAAAAAACAGTGAAGCGGTTGGAAGCCAGTTATTCATCTAAAAAGTCTCTCCAACCTTCAGACTTGTGGTTTTTAAGGTGTGCCATGTAACTAAATTTTACTGGCACATAGAGAAAACATTTCATTGTATATAATTATTGTTGTACAACTTTTATGTTTAAAATGAGCTCGAGACACGTGTATTTGGGGAAATTTTGCATTCTAAATTCTCTGGTAAAAATTATCATGGTAAAACACTGTTCAAAGAGATATGTGGGAAAAGTCAACTTATATTTGACTCGAGATAGCAAAGTTTTCGAGATAACCATTAGTTTAAGATAGCTGTCGCAATGTTAAAATTCTGGATACTGTAGTGTCATGTTTTTACCTTTATTGGTAAAAGAATAGATTTAAATATTATTCTGAATGCACATGCCTATTATTAGTAAAGAAATAGACTCAACTTTTGTATAGTGTTTGTCAGACTACATGTAATTTGTTTGAGATACAAAAAGTTCAAAATTCAGTTGTTTTTGTGTGAACATTTTACTGGCTTTCTGACACTAATTCATCTCACTTGGTACAGTACAATTTAGAAAGCTCTAGGACAACTTACTAATATGGGGTTCAAATTAGGTAGACCAGTTAGTGGTCATAGCTGACATTCTTAAAATCTGTTTTCCTGCTGTGTTTGGTCAAAAATTAAAATCTTTTAACAACTGGATACAAACCACGATGAGTTAATTAATATAAACCAAACCCAGTCTGGCTCTCACATAGAATCCCACAGCATTATGCCCTTACAAGGGAGTGCACCATGCTGAGCGAAACACCACATTACAGTGTAATAATTAACTATAACTGTAGAAATTATGATTAAATTAGGAATTTCAAATCATCTCGTCTGGCTATTATAAAAAAGATATGAGACAGTTTTCTATCTTATTACTGCCTTAATAGACATGCAACCTCGATTTCTTTAGCATATAAAAAAATATTTGGCCTTTAGTTAATAGAATTACCGTATTATAAGGTTCAGTTTTAGCTGCTGAATGTGTTGACAGAGCAAATTTTCTCAACTTGTAATACCACATAACAGAGGAATTTATCAAGATGACATTCAGTCATAGCAGCTAGATCACTTCTCTGCCAATCAGATGTTTTACTAAAGGATTTCTGAGACTACTGATGTAAGCTGATTCTAATTTAACTATCTCAGCATTGTGATAATGACATGAAGGTTTTCTGTTTGAGACAAGTATTACCCCCAAAAGTAAATTTCGAATGTTTGAAGATGATTCTGGAAATAGAATGGAAATTAATTTGCAGTATATGTAGGCAGTTTGTTGTGACGTATATAAAACCTCAAAAATAGTGGAGAGATTAAGATCTCAAGTGTTAATTACCTAGTCTAGATGTTATGAAAAACTCTATCCCAAACTTGTGTTTACCGGTATATCAGATAATTACAATATACTCTAAAGTCAATCTTTTACTGCATGTCACGAGTCATTTTGTAGCCTATTGGTTCATAGTTCATGGATGTACATGTAGTCACTACGCTTAGCACTCGCTATACATGTAGTCACTACGCTATGGTAAATTTACTGTACCGTCATGGTGTAAACAGATGATTTTTTTGTTACGGAATGCTCACCCCAATCCGGACCACCACTGTGCAGTAATGGTGTAAACGGGGCCTAAAAATAATGCAGGGTCCTGCCCAGGAGCATGTGAGTGCTGAGTACCTACAGGCCCGGGGGCTCAACCCCCCCCCCCCCCCCCCCCCCCGGGCTCAACCCCCACCCCCGAGAATACTATTAAGAATTACTATTAAGTATTAAGTACTTATTTATTATATATTTATTTATACAATACCCTGGTTGCTATGCGTGTTTTCATTGGTTGTTGGCCATGATCTATTAGAGGACATGCAGACACATGGTCATGTCAGATCACGTCAGCTGACTTGCTTTTTTCCTTCTTCATGCCCCAAAATCCGGCAAGAGTTTCGACAAAAACCTTTTAAATTTTTATTGTATAAAACAAATAGATTCCATTTTTTTGTTGTCTGTTCAGTTATAGATGCACAGAAGACGTCACAACGTGGTAAGAACATCAGTGACCCACTCGACTGCGTCTCGTGGGCCACTTTTTTGTTCTTACCACGTTGTGACGTCATCTGTGCATCTATAACTGAACAGACAACGGCAAAATGGAATCTATTTGTTAAATACATGCTAGAATATACAGCATGACAAATTCTCTAGGTAAAGCTAGGGCAAGGTTTCCTGCGCATGTTCTACGACTACCAATGCCAGTGTATCATCTTACAGGCATTAATAAACAAAGTGCGAAGTGATTAGAGCCTTACCCAAGTATCAGACAATCCAATCTGGCTTTGCAGGAATATCATATTTCACTGAATCACAAGTCTGGTAGCTAATATTGTGTGCGTTGTGGTGCTGAATTTCACCAAATAATATTGTTTAAATAAAAAAAAATTCACCAAGGACAAAAAAATACAAAATGATGTATATTAATTAAAAGATATATAAAAAATACAACACATGGGGTTTTCTTATTGCATATTTTGAGTGCCGGGTGGAAGGGTCTGTTTTGGTGTGAGTGCCAGGTGGCACAGCTGAGTGCTGGGCGCCGCCACCCGGCGCCGCCCACCGTGGGCAGAACGCTGAATATGAGATGTGGGATTTTGCAATACAAAACACCTTTTGTGCTTGTGGTGTTGTGGTTAGATTCTAATTAGTTTTCATTATATCAAAATAAAATTGTTTTTATGCAGCATCCTATAATAATTTTTTATTGTAGTTCCTGAATATCTGCTATCCGACGTGCACAGTCAGTGTGTTATTTTTAAAATAAGGAACCAATGTGGTCACATGCATTTTCTAATTAATGGTTGTGGGTAAATATTTTTCTGGATAGAAAGTGACATAGCAGAGAATTTACATGTATATGAGCTGGGTGAGGTGGTTAATCGATACACAGGAAAGAACTGCATGTTTCCTTTTTCTTTTTTTTTAAAACTGATTTAATCAGTGTTACTTTAGTAAAAAACTTGTGTAAAACAGACTAAAATTGATACTGTACAGTGTATCTCAATATAATCAGTATTCAGTTTAAGATGTGTTTTTGCAAAAGAGTATAATTTGACAGCATCATCTTCATCATATCATTGTAAATCTTACGTTATGGCTTATACAATAATACCAGCTACAATATACTGGCCTGTGTGCTCTGCTTTAATTTTATAGTCAGATTGTTTATAGCCTACAGTTTTTTGAAACTAAAATCTTAATATATTATTGCAAGTCGTCATGAATGTGTTTTTAACTGTAAGTAATTTGTATGCAAACCAGTTTTAAAAAAAAGACCACTTTGTTTTTTTAAATTTTTCTAAATGGTTTTTGTCTTTTCATAGAAATCATCTCACTTCATATTATTAGACAATTACTAATAAGCAGTTTTTGACAGACAAAAATTAAAATCTTATGTCAATTTTTTTAATATCCATAAGAACATGCTACTGTGCATGCACTGATGGAGTTGTTTACTCCAGTTACTGAAGTTGTCTAAAGCAGAATTTTATATATTTTTTTAGTAAAAACTTTTAGCATTTTTTAATTTTTAAAAGAAATCTGCACAAGCATTTATTTTACTCACATTTTCGTTATTAATAATACAATTGTGCACTCATCTTATTGAAATAATGCATTAACATGGGACAGCAAATGAAATTTGCTAGTGGTCTATACAATTTAATTTTGTATAAATTTTGTAAGCAGTAGTATAGTGCAGTGACTGATTAGTCTGGTATAATTATACTGATGTCAGGGGAAATATTCTTGTATAGAAATCGATCATCGTTAATGATTCTTAAAATTTTTGAGTTCTGATGGCCTCTGTAAGGTAAAAACAAGTGACTTAACTGCTATTGTTTTGTCACTAGTGCTTGCTTGGAGTCTACTTGTGGTCAAAGTTGTTAATATTTAATGAAATTTTGTTTGGTTTATGTCATGGACTGAAAACCCACCGTGACCCCAAAATTTAAGTTGAATTGTCTTCCAGAAGCTCTGGCCAATATATTGTGTGATTTTTTGGGTGATTTTAATAAACTGAGTTTGGACTAACACGTAGTTCGACTCCACAACAACAGTTTTATTATATTCAGCTTTTTCAGGGTGGCTTTCTGGTGACCAAAATTCAATAAATTTTTAATAGTCTCTATTTAAATGATACTGGGCTCAGAATATACAGAACTAAAAGACCTCTATTACTTTAGATTAGCTAGTTAAACTTAAAAATCTTTCTGTATAGACAAGATTGCTTTATGATGGAGCCCTCAGAGGCAGTCATATCCCTTTCTGTAATGGGGATAGATAGAATGTCTGTTTCTGTTTGTTTTATCAAAGTCCAAGTGGTTTCCATTAAAATTAACAAACCATTGTTTATACTTAATGAGCCAATCATTGTTTTCTTGGTAATTGTTGAAAGCATTATCACTTTGTTGACTTGGATGCTAGCCGTGAAGGTGGACTTACGCTTAAGTGTGTTTTCCTTTGTCAGTTTCTGACACTTAAGCAGTTTGTGAAGTGTGTGGTGTATTCTTTCTGTCTTGGAGACTAAATTCAGCTCACAGTGCACCTTTCTTGCGAAGTAAAAGTCTGGCGTTTAATAAATCTGAATGTGTGTGATTTCAGTTGGGCCTGATATTTAGGTTGTGTGCAGTTAATTACACTTCTCGCTGTGCTCCAGTTCTGAAGCTGTTGTGGCTTCCCCCTTGTTGTTAAATGGAATAATAGAAGACAATTATTATGGTAAGACTGATTACGAGTTATTTAGAGAAGGGGAAAATTTAACACCTAAAGATGTACTCACTTGCATGTTGTACTGTACATGTGTGTCTAAAGCTGATACATTTAATATGAATGTGCCACTCACCCGAAGATAAACTATTGAGAAGTGTCATATCATCAGTTTAAACATCTTCCTGTCACATTCAACTCTATCTTATGATGTGCTGATAAATTACAGTATTTGATCAAGCTACTGTGCATTATGCCTTTATATAATATGTATATATAATATATATGCATATAATATATAATATATACTGGTATATAATATATATGCATTATATACTGTATATACTGACATAATATATATATACATGTACACCTTTTATTGGTGTCACATAGCAATGTTTCACTGTATTTGCATCATAATTGGAATATTATGTTGAAAAACTTGGTTGGACTCAGATGCTGCATCAGTACTACTTCTATAGTTTATAAAGCGACAGAATTCATGTACGAAGGAATTCTGTGGATTTTGGCCCAAATTCCTACTGGAAATGCAGTATCTTATAGGGGCCATTTTTGGACTAGCTCAGGCAGGAACAGATTAAAGTAATTACATTAATTGACATATATCTGATTATGTGCTGTTTATTATTAGGAATTGCAGCATTTGTTGGGTATTTGGTCTTTTCTCATCTATTTATTTGTTTCATTCTGACAGGATTCTGAATCCCATACTAATCACATATCAGACTCAAGTAGTCTGGACGAAGATAGAGACTTAGTATCAAGAAGAGACTTGGGACAACGAGGTTCCAGTTCCCTCGCTGCTGCAAAGGTATGAATATCTCCCATTTACTTTGAATTGATTGCTTCTTTTTTGTGATGTAGTTGCTGTCCAGTTTTTAGAGAACTAAACTTGGCAGTCCTATTTATCAGGCTCTTGATTAATGTGATGTATTAATAATTCTGGTATTTTTTCACTTGTAGGTGAAACCTGTAGCATTTGCTGTAAGAACTAATGTAAGATATGATGCTTCAGAAGAGAACGAGTGTCCTGTTCCAAATGCAGCCATCTCGTTTGATGTCAAACAGTTTTTGCATGTAAAGGAGGTATGTAGTCAAGCTAGACTTGATAAATTAAAGTACATCTGTACAGGTTTAATTTCACTTTCTACTCATTGTAAAAGTAATCGACTTGGGTTCAACTTTGTATTTGAAGGAAGATTTCAGAGTTGCATAGAGGGAAGCTGTGTTTTACTCCTAGATATTGTACTGTACTACACTGTACTGTACTACATTGTACTATACTGTACTACACTGTACTACATTATACTGTAATGTACTGTACTACATTGTACTGTACTGTACTGTACTACATTGTACTGTAATGTACTGTACTGTAGTACTACACTGTACTGTACTGCACTGCACTCTGGGACAGGGCAGCACAGTGTAACTGGGCAGATATACAGTGGTGCGGTGTGTAGCGTGCAGTGCTTTGTCATGTCATGTAATGTAATATAAAAGAGTTGGGTTGGGGTGGTATGTCAAGAGCTGCATGTATAACTATCTATATATTATATATTCAACATGATTAAACACATTAATTTTTTTCTGTCTATGTTCTAGAAATTTAATGATGATTGGTGGATAGGACGAGTTGTGAAAGACAATGGTATAATTGGTTTCATTCCCAGGTATGACTTAAACATCTTAGGAGTACTGTACATGAATTTGAATAAACAGATTTCTGTATGTCACTTTAACTCACCTTGTTACAACTTGTGTGTTTTTAGGTGTGTAGCACAATGTCAATGTTCTTTTTTACAACAATGGTTTTCTCTTTATTTTAGTCCTAGCAAGTTAGAGGCTATTCGTCTGCTTCATTCTATGACCAGCACGAAAGGCAACAAAGGTGGCAGGTATGGTGCTATTGTAATTTATCCTCTAACCAATCATTAGGGCATGTAGGTTCAATCCTTGTCTGGGGCTAATATCAGTCTAACATTACACCAAGCTTGCATATGTATGCATGGGTATTAGCGCGCTGCCTCTCACCAAAAAGTTAAGCCCGGTTAGACAGGGTTAGTACTTGGATGGGTGACCGCTTGGGAATGACCCCGTTGTCGGGCTTGGACTCATGTGAGTAGAGTTGTAGTTGATCTCTCCTGTGCTTCGAGGATTTTTTGCCAGGTTCTCTGGTTTTCCTCCCTCCACAAAATCAACACCTAACATCTTAGCTGTGATCCGTGGTCTGAACTGTGTCGTTGGTGGCTGCTTGGGGCGCCTTTGATATGCCTCGACACGGCCACGTTGATCTGCATCCTTCGCTGCCACTGGCTGCAAGTAAGGATGATTATTAGCCCCCAGTCCTTTATCCTTTTATTGTTAATGTTAGTTTTGACTACATGAGTTTTTTTGGGGTTTTTTTGAAGGGGTAGTGGAGGTACAGTTCAACTTGGTGATGGTACTCCTGGATCTCCTGGATCTCCTGGGGCAATGTCATGTAAGTACAGTAGTCCCAATGTTCAACAGAGCGACTTATTAATCAAAATTTCTGATTGTTTAGTAGCATTTGTCCTCCATTATTAAGGTCATTTATAAATAAGTACAAGTGGTCTATACCAAGTACTTGGGGGTGGTATTATTACAAATACTAGCAGGGGAATCCATCTGTGATTGACACACCAAAAATCATCTAAAAAGTGCTGGAAATCCCATTGCAAGACCCCATATTTCTAAATTTTCTGGGGGAGCACGCTCATTTGTACCCCCCTAAAAATGCCCACTATTAGGCCACTCTATTATGCCACTCTCACTGAGTTTTCAGTGTTACTATATCACCCTTATCTTTGCTAATTAGATGATGGAGAAAGTGGAATAGATTATGAAGAAGAAGCTCCACCAACACCCACGAGTCCGACCAGTCAGGGCAGCGGTCGTACTATGCCCAGAACAAACTCTGGCACCTTGTCGGGTCAAGGACAAAGCAAGAAGAAGGCATTCTTCAAGAAGGTTTGTGTCGTTAGAGAATTTTGCTAACTACTGTATTTGCAACTGTTTCATTAGAAAACAGTTTTTTGTGTGCAACCACATAAAAGGTATTAGGACATGGTGGTTAGTGCTACTCTGGTTCAAGTTTCCTATGATAAACTAAGGCTATGTTTACACGGTACCGGACGAATTCGAGACACAGAACCGTACTGGGTTTGGGCGCCCAAACCGAGGTGCCCAAAAAATATAAACTATGGCTACATCAAAAACCCTACAAGAATTTAAAAATCACCCCTCAGAATGTTAAAAATCGCATCTCAGAATGCAGGAAATGGCATTTCCGAGACTCTAAATTTCAACATTTTCCGGGGGGCATGCCCCCAGATACCCCTAGACGGTTCTCGGGCCTTCAGCGTTGACCAGTGTGCCCAAATAATCTCTGGATATGGCACTGTTCAGAACTACTCTCCTTTATGATTAATATATAGAACGATGTCTAAAACGAATTAATGCATCCAGATCAGATGTTTTATCCATGTGCCCCACACAAATAAAACATCTGTAACCAGTGTCTGATACATGTGTCGCTTTTCAGACGCATGGAATTTCCAGTAAATGCATAAAAACTATTCCAATGTATAATTTCGAGCTTCGGTGAAAATATACTATCATCCGTATAAAATTACAACACACGTTACTTTCGTCTGCCAGACTTGAGAATTGCTTATTTACCCGTATCATTGGTGGATAAAAGCTAAACTAAAATGCTCAAAAAAAAAAATCTTGCCGAAGCTAAAATGGTGGAAAAAATTTCACACATAGCTGTGTCCTGGGGAAAAAATATTCTTCAGCAATATGGGTACCGAAAAAAAATTAATTCCCAAACCAGATCACCCAACCACCCCCCCCCCCCCCCTCAAAATGCGGTTCGTTGGAGATGCACCCCAGTTTCAGATGTTTTTCAGAGAAGAGAAATCATGGAAGGGTGGAAAAAACCTTCCGGTTGAAATTGGTACAAACTTCACTAGGGAAAGGGGCTAATTATCCTTGCATGCAACCACTGGCTGAAATATTACGAAGAACATACTAGACCAGTGTGACCGAAGACATACCAAAAGTTGAAGGCAGATCAGAAAACCTGTTCATATAGCTAGGTTTTTACGATTACCACTATTACTTTATTTTTAGCAAGAACAGCATCCACCGTATGACGTTGTTCCGGTCATGAGGCCGATCGTTTTTATTGGCCCATCGATGAAAACCTATGAAGTAACGGACATGATGCAAAAAGCCTTGGTGGATTACATCAAGCATAGATTCGAGGGAAAGTACGTGAATCAATCGTGCTGAGGACAATGAACGTCCTACAGTCGTTTGCAGCGGAAACACCGCCCGTTAAAACGGTTATAGTCAGTTTCAGCTTGCTTTTGAAATTCGTTTGTCAACATTCGTTGGAAGGTTGGGAATTTGGTACGGAAGTTCGTTGTGAAGTTCGGACGTCGTGAAGTTCGAATTTAATAAGCTTTGAACTGAATTCCTTTGGTAACATCACGGAGAAGAAGATTATTTGTTGTATAGAATATAATAATAGATATTTCGTTAAACAGAAACAATTTGCCGACTTAAATTTGTATCTACATCGCAACGTAGTTCGGAACATTGCAACGTAAGTTCGGAATGTTCATTTCAATTATACGTATCGGATTTCAAAAGCAAGCTGAAACGGACTATAAAGGGTTGGCATTAAAAATTAAGTTTGTCTAATTTGAAAGAACTCATAAAATTGTAATAGAAGATCCTTTACAACTTTTTCGTATCTTTCTTCGTTTTTAAGATATTTCAATTTGTTTGATACGTCAGGTGAGGGGTAAAATATTTTCACATGTAGCAAAACCATTTATATCTCTAAGTTTGTTCATGGAAATCATTTGAAACTGTGCACATAAAAACTCCTTGCGACGCTGAACATTTCATGTTAGATATGTAAGTGATTTTGCTCTGTATGAAAATATTTTACCCCACTCCTGACGTCAGAGACCATCTCATTTACATCAGAGACCATCTCATTTACATGTCAAACAAATTGAAATATCTTGAAAACGAAGAGAGATACGAAAAAGTTGTAAAGGATGTTCTATTACAATTTTATGAGTTCTTTCAAATAAGACAAACTTAATTTTTTGTGCTATTGCCCTTTAACTTTTGAACATGTTTTGAACATGTTTTGCCGGGTGGTCTTTCCACTTAGGTGCAAACGACTGTATGATTTTCTTGTAGGCCTAGTCTTAAAATGCATATAACCCCAAATGTTTTATCATCTAATTAATACGTTCTACCTTTGGCAAATAGTTGAACAACGAAATATTTTTTAGATTTGAGCAACCTTTATTGCTTTAAAAAGGAATCTGTAAAGTGGTTTTCATATAGACAAATTCCTCTTTCGACGTCACTTCCGTCAACTTTAACGGCAAAAAAGTCCATGAAGATGACATTTTCGCCTGAGAAGATATATTACAAATCTTCTCAGAATGTTCCAATTAGTATAAATATGTAAAGTCCCTGAGGATGACATAGGCACTATAAAGCCTCGTGGTTCACACTCGGAAGCGCAAGAGATGACTGCGGTTGATTGATGATTTGCATGTTACTATATTGTTAGTAACGCTTTCGTTGTTTTTTTTGTTATTTTTAGAATTATTATTCATCGTTGCAACACGGACATTGCAAACAAAAGAGCCTCTCTCCAGGCCAATGGTAAAAAGCCACCACTAATGGAGAAAACCAACAGCAAACAACTGCTAAGTAAGTGTGATCAAAACACACGCGCAACAATCATTGTCTTGCTTCTTTAACCATGCAGATAGCAGCTAGTATGTGGTCAAACCTGCTAGTGGGCCGTGTTAGCGTTTCACGTAGGTACATGGGTAAACATGCTATAGTGGGTCAGGTTAGCGTTTCACGTAGGTACATGGGTAAACATGCTAGTGGGTCAGGTTAGCGTTTCACGTAGGTACATGGGTAAACATGCTAGTGGGCCAGGTTAGCGTTTCACGGAGGTACATGGGTAAACATGCTAGTGGGTCAGGTTAGCGTTTCACGTAGGTACATGGGTAAACATGCTAGTGGGTCAGGTTAGGTGGTAAACATGCTAGTGGGTCAGGTTAGGTGGCAACCTTGCTAGTGGGTCAGGTTAACGTTTAACTTTGGTGCATGGTAAACCCTACTAGTGGACTAAACCTGGGGTCAGCGTACCATGGCGATCAACACCGATATTCATACTTTTTTCTCTCCTCTAACAGGTGAAGTGCAGCAAGAAGTGGACCATGTCTTCGAACTGGCTAAAAGTCTAAATCTTCTCGTGCTTGAATGCGATACAATCAATCATCCATCGCAGCTATTAAAATCTACTTTGGCTCCGATTATAATCTACCTAAAGATTGCATCTGCTAAGGTAGTGTATTATATGACAACAGATGTTTGGTAGACGTTCGTTAAACTGTAATACTCGGGCAGCTCAGCTTTATACTCAGCTCTAATACCAAGCTCATACCACATGCACACTTACCACTATTACAGTCAAACTGGATGTTCTTTCCCGCGCGACCTTGCAATATTGATAGCAACATTGCAATATCGATAGCAACATTGCAATATTGATAGCAACATTGCAATATTGATAACAACATTGCACGTAGCAAGTTGCTAAAAATTCGCATTTTAAATATCGAACTTCACATAATATGAAGTTCTACTGAAAGTCAGAACAACTAACTCTAAGTAAACTTCATGTTATGTGAAGTTCGATATTTAAAATGCGAATTTTTAGCAACTTGCCAAGGTGTCGCCGTGTATCGTTAGTAGTGGTGTGCGTCGGATTGGATTGACCCCTTATAATCCGAGGGTTTGCCAAAACTGTCAATCCAAATCCGATCCGATCCGAAGCCAAAAAATCGTAGTCCGATCCGATCCGAAAACAGCTGCTCAAATCCGATCCGATCCGGTCCGAGAAAATTAAAACACCGGATATATGTTGCAATAATTGCGCAAACTTTCCGAAAAGAAAACCAATGAACAAATAAATTTAAGAAAACTACTATACTAATAATAATCTTATGTAATAATAGGCTTCTTATATTGTGCAACGTGCATACAACTAGTGAATTTGTTAATTTTGTGACAAAAACAATGACAAAAGTGAATCTGATGCGGGTAAAAAAGTGCAAAATCCGATTCGATCCGATCTGGGGAAAAAAGAACAAAATCCGATCCGAGAGAAAAAGAACAAAATCCGATCTGATCCGAACGATAAAAGTTTAGTCCGAATCCGATCGGATCGGATTCGCACACCTCTAATCGTTATATTGCAATGTTGCGCGGTAAAGAACGTCCGGTTTGACTGTAACGTAACAACTACTATAATTGTGTTTTGTGCTTTTGTTGCTATTTAATACGAAGGAACTGTCTATTCTTTTATCTTCTTCCTATGTATGAATCAGTTCATTTATTTTAAGACTATTTGAATCTATTTCAGGTTCTACAGCGTCTGATCAAGACACGAGGAAAAGCCCAAACGAGACACCTTAACATTCAGTTAGTTACTGCTGAGAAACTAGCCCAGTGCCACGATGTAAGTTTCTAGCAATTTATTTATTTTTATATTTCTATATTTTTATATTTATTTATTTATTTATTTATTTATTTATTTATTTATTTAGTTAGTTTTTGTTCTTTTTTAGTTTTTTTTTTTTTAAAATTTTTATATTAATTTATTTATTTATTTACTTACTTGCAAGCTGGGACGTCTCACAGAGCTTGTCGCTCCATTACGGGATCCCTAAGATACAAAATTTAATCGAAAAACATTTTGTGTCGAAAAACAAAATAAGTATATTAAAGGCCAGCCATTTTCGACCGGAAATAACGTGACGCATGAAAACACGTGACTTGTGACGTGACGCTTATCAGCCAACCACCAACCAGAGCACGCAATTTTACCGGAAGTAACTTTTGCTATATAAAAAAATATAATAATAGGTTTTGAAGCGATTTTCTCGAAACATGCGTGACATAGACAAGAGTCTCATCTTAATGTGTTCTTGCCGTTCTAGGAGGCGTTTGAGCTTGTTTTGGATGAGAATCAGTTGGAAGACGCTTGCGAGCATCTCGGGGACTATCTGCAACAATACTGGTGCGAAACTCATCCCGATGTCTCCACGGTGATCGAAGAGAACAGCTCGGAAGCAGGGCCCTCGACGTACAACCAGGAGCAGAAACGACCTAGCGTTTACCTGTAACCGACACGATCGAAAAGCACAACACTTTTTGCGCCGTTCAACGTATAGGTTGTCACTTGGCTAGACCGGCATTTTACGAGTGGACTGGTTTACCGCTGGGTGTGTTTTTTTAACACCTTCAAATCCCACGAAATCCCACGACTTGAGAAGCAAGGTGGACATTGCGAGAACTTTTCACGCGTGGATTTTCTCGCGAGATTCTTTGACCCTTTCCCAGTGATTTTCTTAATAACCTTTTCGGGAAGCTTTCACCGCCCACGTTTTTCTCAAGCGGAGCGGGGAAATTTTTGAGGATTTTGCGATCGAGAGCGAAATGAAACCACGTCCTGGTATGGAATTGGTAAGGAACGCTGGGAAAAAAAACAAGAAGGGTAACATCCGAAGATAAATAATAGCACTTATGTAGACTGTTTTGTATTGGATAGCACGTTGGGAACATATTTATACTGTCGGATTAGCCGCTACTGAAAGGCTTATGTTTAGCAGCCGTTTTATCATGTCCTATAGTTGTTTATATTCGCTTGCGGTTATATATGGCTCTCCGCTAGATGGACCTTTCCGCGTCGTTTACAAATGACAAAATTGTGGGATTTTTCTGCTGCTCACGTTTCTTAAAAACCGGTCTGCGCCGGCGCATGACATACGGTGTTTTTTTTGCTCAATAATCGTTTCAAGTGTCTGTTATTGTAGTAAGATACCAAAATTTTCTAGTTCGATGTACCAATATTGCATATTATATGACACGCGCTACTTCCCGTGAAATAGCGTGTTTTGATTGGCTTCGAACAGCGGGCGTTACATTCCCGTAATCGATCGGTCTATTACAGGTTGCAACATGCAATAGCAAGCTTTATTCGAGTATAATTGGGTTTTTTCCAAAGAACGACGACGACAATAGCAACAACAGCAGCCACAACAGCACCAGCAGCAGCAGCAACAACAACAACAACCGACAATAACAGCAGCAACCAACAACAACAGCAGCAGCAACAACAACCAACCAACCAACGAGACGACAACAACAACAGCAGCAACAACAACAACCAACGACAACAACAGCATCAACGACAACAACAACAGCAGCAACAACAACCAACGACAGCAACAACAACAACCAACAACAGCAGCAGCAGCAGAAACAACGACAACAATAGCAACAACAACAGGAACAACAACCAATAACAACCAGCAGCAACACCACCAACACCAACAACAGCACTTTAAACAACAACCAACAACAACAGCAGCAACAACCACCAACAATGAAAATACCGATAAAGCGCCATGGCTTGTATACCTGTGCGAATTTTTACCACCCTGCGCATATTTTTAATTCAGTTGAATCTACGAATTGTCTAGTTAATATGATTAATGAAGTAATGGATGAACGAGGAATTTCTGTAAATCATGAAACCATTTTATTAAACAGATTGTTTAAACTTAACTGATGGCTAATTGGTTATTGAGGTAATAATCTTTTTATAAACAAAATCTTGCAGGCTTCATGATGTTTTATCAATATAGTTCTTTGATGACCTAATGTATTCAGTGTGTCAAACTTTTATTCGTATTCGACTTGACATTTTGTTTTTTTTGTATATAAACGACTTTTAGTTATAAATTATTTTAACAGTTTAAGTTATGTAACACTAGAGTTGGAGTCAATTTTTGAAAACTCACATTACTGTTATCTTAATTTTGGAAAACTCATGATTGCTTTGTTTGTCATTTGTAAATGTCGCCGGTAGAACGTTTGCGCATGCGCGACATGTCTATCGTCCCACATGTGCGCGGCGTCATTTATGCAGCTTATAAATCCGCTGTCCGGTCAGTCTAGGGAGAGTCGTTGTAACGCCGCTTGCAAATGTTAGCCTTTTGATTTGTAACACTGTATTGGGAAATCTCTTTGGTCGCGTCTAGATTTCGGTACGTTCAACCAGCCGCCTCGGCCTAGTTCTCTGACGTACGGTGTTTGCTGGTGAGATTTGAAGAGATACCTTATTCAGCGTTTGTATCAGGGCGCTGGGCACTAGTACTAAATCTGGACGCGGCCTCGCATTACTTGCACATGCGCAGCTGGGCCGCGCCTTAGGATTTTAAGCACGGTTCGTGTAGCCACAGTAATAATTTTGCTATAGAAGCAACTTACCCGTTGCCAATGACAACAATACGTAAAGCCTGAAGCAGTACCATCTTTAACGTATATGTTTGGGGCACCGATAGAAACCATAAATTACTTCTATTCTCGCAAACATGCAGTTTTCGACCGCTTGCGATGGGCTTGCCACTGTATGAAGAATAGGCTTGGTACTCGTAGGGTAACACTCTTGGGTACATTTCATGTAAAAGTGACAGAACTAACCGTTTGATAAAGCCCCGCACAGACGACCAAGTTTTCCTTGACAAGTTCCTTGGTAGCTTTCCTTGCTCGTGTGTACGATGAACAATTTTCCCCCCAAACATTTTCCTTGATAATTTATAATTGCTCGTGTGTACGGTTGGACAAGTTTTCCTTGACGGCAATGGTCGCGTAATAAGCTTCGGAGATTATCTTGTCAAGCTGTCAAGCTTTCCTTGACGACTATACACACGAACAATTTTCCTTTTTCAAAAGCTGGCATGACCAGCTTTTGAACAAGGCTCCTTGTCAAGGAAAAACTTGTCAATTTGTGTCGTACACACGAACAAATAAAACTTGTCAAGGAAAAACTTGGTCGTCTGTGCGGCGTTTAACGCACAGTTGGGAAATTTTGTTAGTTTAGAATAGCGCTTCGTCGAGATGACGTCACTTCATATACCCATAATTCTTGCAGTTCGAACAATAGGTTTGTTTATGCGCATTTTATGCTATAAATATAGCAACTCGACGGGACGCTATTACACCGCACAAACGTCAAGGCAAGGGACAATACGTCCTTTTAAATAGAATCATTGTTAATCTTCTGCATGCCTTGGGCGTGTCAAACGTCAAAATGGTCACTGAAAATGTTTGTAACACGACCCCGTCATTAAACCGTAGTTGTGGTTTGTAATTATGAGATATCGTAGCAAAAATACTGCATCTGTAAACTAACTTTCAAAGGTTTTCTATATAAATGTATTTTATACGTGTTTGTGTTTACGTTGGCGTATATAAACTACTCTTCGAATCTCTACAGACTCTACTTATTAGCGGCGAAATAGATACTGCTTGGTTAAAAAAATATTTATTATTAAGTGAACCTTCGTTTTGTGACATCTTCCTAATATTAGAGAGCTTAAGCACACAGGCGTTTTAGAGTCACGGACGGCGATTGAATTCAATAGCATTTTTCATTCAAAACAATGATAATGAGCAATTTAAAATTCCAAGAGCAAAGCGAACGCCGTCGTCCTACACAAGACGTCATTGAGAGCATTTTCACGTTCTTGAGACGACGGGAACATCTAGAACGTTGAGGCCTGTCATCGTTGTTTTACTACAATAGACATGCTTTTAAAGTAGAAAACTTGTATTTTAAGGGGGATAATTTCATTACATTACAATATAAATATATACAAGATCTGTATTTTTATATAAAGATGAAATTTAAGCTTATGAGCTAACAGTTTAGATATGTGATTATTCATAGCCTTTGTTTTGGGTAAAAAAGTCTTTTCAAAGAATACGCGGTTCAGTAGTTCTGTATTGTATTCCTGTTCTTCCGGTCACCGTCCGTGTCTCAAAAACGCCTAATATGCTTAAACTCTCTAATTTGGCGGCGTCGACGTTAATAGAGTTAATTGTCTTTTAGCACAATTTGATCACTTGATCAAATCTTAATTTAAAAAAATGTTTGATTCGACGCGACCAGTGCCATCGACTCGATACCTGCAGTGTACAAGTGATTTGAGTCATTCGACTCGATCGACCCGCGATTCGACTCCCACGAGCAGTGCTGTAAAAGTTACATAATTTTTGTAACTAGTTACAGTTACATCGTTAGAAAAGTAACTAGTTACCGATAAAAGTTACAATGAAAAGAAAGTAACTAGTTACAGTTACAAAGTAACTCCAACTATTTTGTAACTAGTTACAAAGTTACATTCCTTTGTCCATGTTACTGGAATCAACAAAGAAATTACTGGTTTTTAGATGCCAGTACCATAATTATGTTTTTACAGCCAAATACCTAAATATAGTTGTCACTAAGCAGAAATAGTCAAATGTGTACATAATGTACCTTTATTATTATATCAAAACCATTTTTATCAAGAAAGAATGACATCCTCAACTGAATATCAGTAACTATACTAGTCACATTTTTAAACCAAATATTGTAACTAGTTACAGTTCTTTAAAAAAGTAACTAGTTATAGTTACTTCTTCAAAAAGTAACTAGTTATAGTTACAGTTACTTCTTCAGAAAAAGTAATTAGTTTCAGTAACAGTTACTTAAAAATGTAACTAGTTACTGGAACTAGTTTCTTGTACCGAAGTTACTCACAGCACTGCCCACGAGTAACTTGACTCGTAACTTGACCCGTGACTCCACTCGTCGATGTCCACGAGTGACTCGACTCGTGACTCTATATTCGACGCCCAGGAGTCAGTCCACTCGATATGTGACTCCATTCGACGCCCACGGGTCATGCACTTCACTTGGTTCGTAACTGACTGGCTTAATCATATGACACTAGTTTACAGTCAAACCGGATGTTCTCTTGCGCGCAACATTGCAATATTAACGAACAACATTGCAATATTCATTGGCTATTTGCCCGACTCACCTTTTTAACAACTGCACTCGCTTGTAAATTGCTTTCGATCTGCAAGAAACCGAATTTCGAACGCTTTAGGTAAGTGTAAATGTTCCTCTGTATCGATATTTATGTAACACCCAGACTCAATTCACTCAAAGCTAAAATTATTTGACGTGCTTCAATGACGGAATAGAGCGTTTTCATCTGACGTCACGGCGGCCATATTGGTGTACCAAAACAATGAAATGGCGGCCATATTGGTGTACGGCATTAATTGATTGATTGATTGATTGATTGATTGATTGATTGATTGATTGATTGATTGATTGATTGATTGAAAACTTTATTTTAAGAGGGTGACACGTGACAGTAAAAAAGAATACTGATGAACTAGTGGCCCTCTAGCAATGTTTACAGTTTATAAATTTCAAATGTTAAAAATAATTAATATACAAAAATTATTGCATGGGAATTAGCTCTTTCTTATTCAAATATTTCGTATTGTTTCACCACCCCAATGGGGCCACCGATCACGTGAGTGAAAACGCTCTATAGCCGCATGGTTTACGCGCTGAAGTCCTCGTTCTTTGTCAGGTAATCAACAAAAACGCAGTTTCTTTCAGATATTGTATTAAAACTTGGAATATTCTTCAAAGCGGTTTGAGAATAAAAGTCCGTAGCGATTCCAGCATCAACACGAAATAAATGAGGTCATTAGATAACCAAGGTTAACAACTAATGAACTGCGCAGGGTAAATAGAGCAATGAAAATTGCAATGTTGTTCGTCAGTATCGCAATGTTGCGCGCAAGAGAACATCCGGTTTGACTGTAAGTGCATGGAGAGGCAGGATCAATAAGCGCCCTGGGCAGGATTGTACAATTTACGTGATCAAAACTACATGTACGTCAGCGTTGGTCAGCACAGTTAAAACTTCCTGCTGGTGCAGCGGTACGCGGGTCACTTATGACGCGGGTCGCTTATGACGCGGGTAGCTTATGTACGCGGGTCGCTTATGACGCGGGTAGCTTATGTACGCGGGTCACTTATGACGCGGGTAGCTTATGTACGTGGGTAGCTTATGTACGCGGGTCGCTTATGACGCGGGTAGCTTATGTACGCGGGTCACTTATGACGCGGGTAGCTTATGTACGCGGGTCACTTATGACGCGGGTAGCTTATGTACGTGGGTAGCTTATGTACGCGGGTCGCTTATGACGCGGGTAGCTTATGTACGCGTCACTATGACGCGGGTAGCTTATGTACGCGGGTCGCTTATGACGCGGGTAGCTTATGTACGCGGGTCACTTATGACGCGGGTAGCTTATGTACGCGGGTCGCTTATACTTCCTTGTTTTCATTGTTTGAACATGATGCGCACAGCCCGCGGCACCTATTTTTTTTTGTAAAAAATTAGAATAAATCGTTTTTTCTATCTGTCTATAGTTTTAAAATTTAAATGGTAAAGCCGCTAAAAACTTGTGCTGTCAACAAATAGTGCTCTCAAAACGCAAGAAAAACTTAAAAAAAGGAAAACATTTCCCCGCCCTCCCAAATTTAAAATTCCAGATCCGCCACTGCATGTGCAGACGGCCAAAACTTTTGAAATTTGAAATATATATGGCCCTCTGATTCTGAAGGTTGGCCACCCCTGAGATAGCCTGCGTGCAGACTTCTCCCGTTTCCATTCCCCGGGGAAGTCTGCACGCAGGCTACCCCCGAGAATGCTGTGATAGATAGTGATGGGTAGTGTATATAATAACGCACTTGGGTGATGGATAGTAATAGGTAGTGATGGATAGTGATGGATAGTGATGGATAGTGATAGTGATATATAGTGATTTCTAGGCAGTGATAGATAGGAATGCATGCGCCTGTAGTGACATAATAAATTTTCGGGCAAAAGCTTGTCCTTTCCCTGAAAAAGAAGACAGATAGGATGCGCACAAAACTGATATCTATTCATATTTAAATTCATAATTACAAAATTCTTTCAGTCTTTTGAGAAGATTCTCGACTCCCAAATGTGCATAAAAAGTTTGTTGACTGTATGAGCTACCCAATAATGCTAAAATACAGAGATTTTCGGTACGCCAAAAAGACTCAGTTTAAATGTTGTTTGAACACATCATAGTTAATCAGTAGCCCACACACGTGTACATTGATTACTGTACATTTATGACGGATCATTCAACATTTTTGTAGCACATGTACAGACACAGTTACATTCATAATCATAGAATTTTTATTATTCGTCGATATATTTCTCAATTCCAGAATTCCCAAATGCTGATAAAAAGTTTATTAATTAAAGGGTATTGGCAATAAAAATTAAGTTTGCTTAATTTGAAAGAACTCGTAAAATTGTAATGGAAGATCTTTTACAACTTTTTCGTATCTTTCTTTGTTTTCAATATATTTCAATTTGTTTAATATGTAAATGAGATGGGCTCTGACGTCATGAGCAGGGATGAAATGTTCATGAAAATACGTACTGATGACGTCAGAGACCATTCACTTACATATTAAACAAATTGAAATATCTTGAAAACGAAGAAAAATACAAAAAAATTGTAAAGGATCTCTTATTACAATTTTATGAGTTATTTCAAATTAGACAAACTTAATTTTTGTTGCCAATGTCCTTTAATTCTATAAGCTACATTATAATGACTACCGTCGGTTGCATCTATAAAGGATGGACACCACCAATGAAAAACATGATCTTCGCTGACGTCAAACTTCTATGTTTATGCGCGGAATTTCTTTGATTTTACATTTTCGAACTGTCTCTGAGCCCAACTCGTTTGTTTCTCTCGTCTATTGAACTCAAAAACTCCTGTCAATCGACCTAGCAAACATGTCACATGCGCTGCATAAACATTAGAAGTTTGACGTCAGCGTAGAACATGTTTTTCATTATAATGCTAAATCAGTGAAGAAGGTTTTGAGTGGTCGTCAAAAAGTTATAGTATTTTGAGCGTTGTTCACCGAAAATACGTGACAGAAAAAATTACTCTCTTACTAAGTAAATATATATATATATTGTTTGATATTAGTTAGCAGCTTCAGTGCATTTTGCATCATGCATTTTAAAAGGTCAAGATAAACTTTCAATATCTGTTGACCCGGAAACTTAATCCGTTTTGACTTGTGGGCATGCGCAACTCATTAATGTTCTGTGATGTTGATGACTCGAGGCCAGTGAGCGACCAAAGAGAAAACTTTGCGTTTTAATTTCGTGTTGAGGACAAATATTGCCAGATCTTGTTTTACGATAGATAGACCATGTGGAGATTTATCATCAGCTTAGTTCTTTTGGTAAGCAGGTGCTAGTGTAGGGGGTGAAATTGAGATCGTGATCGATTATGGCCGAATGTTGTTCGACCGTTGGTGGTGTTTTGAACAAAAGAGAGAAGCAACGAGAAGATGAAGCGAGAAACCCAACGACTGGAAACGGCTTCGCAGCGACGGGAAGAAGACCATTGAGCGATAGTAGCATCAAATACGAAGAGAACGCCTTTCAGGACTCCTCCGATGTCATTCTTGTGAACTTTGGCGAGCGGGGAAGAAGTCCTCTGACACCGGGCAACAGCGATGGAGATACAAGTGATGATATCGATGGCGGAGGGATTTCAGATTCCAGACCGACTCTAGCCTGTTCGTCGAAATCAGCTCATTCGTTTCATACTAGGTCGAGAAAGCTAAAGAAGTCTGCTTTCGTTTGCGACTGTCAACAGTCCCAAAAGTCGAAAAGAAAAGCTGCCAGCAAGCTGGTTGCCGTGTCGTCGTCGGTTGGATTTACGATGCCAGTATCTGCGAACGGAGATGAAAGCGGAAATCGGGCAAGCCAAAGAAGAGACTCGTCGTTTATAAACCGGGTTAAGAAATGGTTTGGCGATTCGGGAAGCCCGATGAATTGCGATGGCAACGAACCGAGATGGCCAAAAAGCCTAGCGAGCCCGTCGAAGACCAAGGGAACAGATACGGTCACAAACTCGACTTTTTCGCGTTTGTCGAAAAAGGAACTTCAGAAGAAGGAACGTTATTATATCATCGCTGATATTTTGGCCGTCACAAATTGTGCTTACTACTGGGGGAGCATTAACCGACACGAAGCGGAGGAGGTAGGGGATGTTTTTTTATTGAGTTCGTTAATCTTTTGTGTGTGAATCGACTGTTGTTTATAATAAATACGCTTAATCGTTTTTCTGTCATGGTTGACATTTTTTAAGTGACGATTTTATAAAATGAAAATCGAAGTGAAAGTATATTGGGCGATATGGCAAAGGCTCGGTATTCATTTGGCCCTGTCAAACTAAATTAAACTGCGGGATGGCTGTTTTTGGAAAATTTACATAGATTTTATTAGAGGGGGGACTTTTTAACGAACTTCCGTTACACATAGCGCGAGGCTTTTGTCATGAGAATCATCATGTCTCCCACAGCTGCCACTTGGCTTGCTGAGCTGTTCAAATATATCCATGTTTGGATAGTTGCGGCTATTGAAGCGAACTGTGACAACAAAGTACCGCAAAATTTGAATTTATCTAGTCCCGTCTGACTATAAACAGATGACGAGAAACATATGGCTATTTCATTGAAAGGGTTTTTAATAAGTGAGATTCGGAACTTAATTTTTGTAACAAAGGGAATGAAATCGGACCAATCAGTGGCAACGAATTCCATGTGTTCATGAATTTATAAAGGAAATCTATTCATAAGAATCTGACACTTGATTTATTTATTTATAGTATTATACTTATGTGCGGTTTATACCTGCTTGTGTGAAAACCCCTCAAAATATTTATGGATTTTTCTCTTTTTGATTTTTTGATGGTTAAACTTGACATGTGGATGTAATTAGTATGTAAATATGCCCTTTTGGTTTGGCCATTGTGGGGTAATAACTGAAAAACAAACTCCTGTATGCTGATTAGCAGAAAGTGGTTGGGTTGGGTTTTGAAAGGTGCTAGTTTGGGGGATTTTCAATCGCAACAAAAAAATCAGGGAAAAATCTCAAAACAATAAAAAAGTTAAGAAAAAAATAATAAGAAAAATATCAAAAACTAGAAATGATCAGAAAAACCATTCACATCTTAGAAATCTATAAAATTTGTAGAGAATCTGCACATGGAAAATCCATAATTATTTTGAGAAAATTAGAAAAAACCAATGAGAAAATTTTTAAATATCCACATAAAATCTTGAAAATTCAAAAATCCATAAGTGTAAAAAAAAGCCTGGTTTGATCTCCATCTGTGGCCCAATTTATTATTTATTTATTTATTTATCTATTTATGTATCTATCTATCTATCTATCTATCTATCTATCTATCTATCTATCTATCTATCTATCTATCTATCTATCTATCTATCTATCTATCTATCTATCTATCTATCTATCTATCTATCTACCTACCTACCTACCTACCTACCTACCTACCTACCTACCTACCTACCTACCTACCTACCTACCTACCTACCTACCTACCTACCTACCTACCTACCTACCTACCTACCTACCTACCTACCTACCTACCTACCTACCTACCTACCTACCTACCTACCTACCTACCTACCTACCTACCTACCTACCTACCTATCTACCTATCTATGTACTTATCTATTTATTTATCTATCTATCTATTTATTTATATATTTATTTGTTTATTTATTTATTTACTTACTTATTTACTTTTTTATTTATTTATTTATTTAATTAATTAATTAATTGTTTATTTATTTATTTACTTATTTGTAATATTTGTAATAATTGTTGCGGTATTCCTGCCTTGTATTACTTTTGTTATTATCAGGGCAAAGTTAAATAAACTATAATAAAATAAAATAGAAACATTTTCTGAGTATATGAATTTGATGAACATTTTACTAAATGCCCATTAATAAACACAGGTACAGTAATATAATTATGTTTGACTATTTACAGTACAGGTATGTAAAATTATTCCCTCTATTTGCAGTTACTTTTGGGAAAGTCAGATGGGACCTTCTTGCTACGAGACAGTGCCCATAAGGAACATCTGTTCTCAGTGAGTTTTCGTCGCTACAACAAAACTCTTCATGCTCGTATTGAGCAGTGGGACCATAAGTACAGTTTTGATCGGGAAAGTCCAACTGCTTATTACTCGATGACAATTGAAGGCCTTCTGTCTCATTATTCGATCGGCGAATATTGCATGTTCTTTGAACCCATGTTGGTCAAGCCATTGTATCGGACACAACCCCAACCACTGATGAGCCTTTGTCGAGGGGCGATTGGAACTTTTTCTAATTACGAAGATGTCGAGAAACTCCCACTTCCTTCTCATCTAAAGACATATTTGAAGGAGTACAACTATTGTATTAAGCCAAAATCCAAGAAAGATGACCCAGATGGAAGGAGGAAAAGGAACTCCACTCTCTGTATCTTCTAAGAACATCAGGAAATTCACCAACTCAGCTATGGACCTCAGACTGGCCTTCGTTATTCTCCTTATTATAGTAAATACATATAATATAACTATATTATTTTATATTTAGATTGTATATTTGGCTTGTGAGGTGTACATCACTGACATAGTGACTTGGTAAAAGTAAAAAGGCTTGGTTTTATTGTAATAACTATTGAACTAGATTAGAATACCAGTTGGGATGGTTGTATACAAAATTGTCTGACTCTACTTATCATTAGCATTAATAACATCATTTTCTTTTACTCTCACAAACAGTAAAAAAACTTAAAACCCATTCCTGCTTGAGCCTGCTATTAAAAAACACCCCTTTGTTTTACTCAGTCTAACATCATGATTTTACTCTTCAAAGAGAGAACCCACTGACAGCCTAGGCAGAAATGGGTTAAAGGTATTAATCTAGCTTAAAAGGTTACTGCTCATGATCCAACATTTTGAGAGCCCAATCTGGTGACTATCAGGAGTGATTGTTGTGAAGACAGGGTCTCTATTTAAATTTTTTTATCTACATCAACAAGATGCACTGATGCAAATATGCTTCTGGTAATCTTGTTGATAAATAACAATTATTAGTTCATGATCACCTTGGTTTTCTCTGATGTACCGTGGTTGTTTATTTATAATAATTACTCCCAACCACGCATAAATCAAGATAATGCCCTGAGCTAATATATATTAACCCAGGGCAATTAACTTGATTTATGTGTGGTTTGGAAGATAAGGGTTAATCAGTCATTGGTCATGAATGTGATAAAAGATTTATCATAGCAACTTAAGTGTTTTTTAGACAACCTCTGTGATAACAAACTCAGAATCTCATTTTTGGGCCCCGAAGGGCCTTGGTAAATAACTGATGTAGTTACCTCGGGTTTGGTAATATAGGGACCATGTTTTCAAAACAATTAATTGGCCTGATGAAGACAGTAAATTGGAGTATCAAAACATTGTGTCATAAACAGTAACCTTTTAAGCTACAAACTGAAGCACCTTGCCTGTACTGGGAATTAATGTGCAGTAAATGGTTAAGAGTTTTATACAACTGTCCTAGAAACATTTCTCTCACCTACTGTAAGATAGCTTTCTAAAGATACCATTCTAGGAGTTTGGATTCTCTGATCTGTGTTATGAATTGTGTTCATGTAAAGAGTCACTAAAGACTATGAACTACATAGTGTATTAGCGTACTTGTGCTTAAACAATGCTTTAAATAAACTATTTGACCTTTTATACTGAGAAGCAGACTATCTGGACCAAATTTCTGTATTTTAACAAGGATTTTCTGCAAATTCTCTTACAAGTAGCATAATATTAGTAGATACTATTTTCATGCTAACTTAGATATTTCTGATATTGAAACTGTTTCAAACATGAGTGTTGTGTATTGTACATATTGTATAATTAAATTATAGTCAGTTTCAGCTTGCTTTTGAAATTCGTTTGTCAACATTCGTTGGAAGGTTGGGAACTTGGTACGGAAGTTCGTCATGAAGTTCGAATTTAATAAGCTTTGAATTGAATTCCTTTGGTAACATCACGGAGAAGAAGATTATTTGTTGTATAGAATATAATAATAGATACTTGGTTAAGCAGAAACAAATTGCCGACTTAAATTTGTATCTACCTCGCAACGTAGTTCGGAACTTTGCAACGTAAGTTCGGAATGTTCATTTCAATTATATGTATTGGATTTCAAAAGCAAGCTGAAACGGACATAAGTACAAGTAAAACTAGCCACAAGTAGATGAAATTCAAAAAGTATACAACATATATACAGAATGTTGTAATAGACAATGGTTTTGTCAACTGATGCTTTGCGTCATTATTCATTGAAGATGGGATTTATAGTAATGGCCGAAAAATGTTTTGGTTTTACTGTATCACTTTTCCAAATGAGAAAAAGATTTATTTGTAATTAAAATGTTGTTGCCAAAGTATTACCATTTCACCATAATTATTCCTTTCATCTTGTTATATAAGTTCACCAAATTACTTCTTTTATCTGAAATGACTTTCCTTTTATACTTGACTGACTCCCAATTCAATAATCAATTATTTTGTTCAAAAGTTAAGTGTTTTGAAGAACATCATTCCCAAAAATAAAGTTTGAATGAACCACTTCAATGCTCTTGACTCGCTAAACAGGAGAGGTTGGTTTTGTCTCTAAGTCATGAGTTCGTTAGTTCGCCAAACGTTAAGATTATTTTGAAGAACACAAAGCCTGTTGTCTTGGTACAAAGGAAGCAATGTAAACAATTTACCCACTCTGGCAAAGAAATTATTGTTTTACTCCATCTATAAATGGCAGAGGATTTTACTAGTCAAAGGGAGCTCACACATTCCACTCGGACAGTAATTAAGTGAATGATGTTGTTGAAGTTAACTGGGTATTGGCAATAAAAATTAAGTTTGTCTCATTTGAAAGAACTCGTCAAATGGTATAAGAAGACCTTTTACAATTTTTCCGTATCTGTTTTGGTTTTGGAAATATTTCGACCAAAGACAGCGTGCTGTCCGCCATCTTGGAATTATTCTCGATATGCATGTGACATAACCAGGGTAAAGGGAAATTTTTATCTTGCAAACCTTATGACATTATGAGCTAGAAACTCGATTTTGTTGCGCTTTTTCCATTTTAAACTGACCCACAACATTTAAAAAGCCTTCCGTGGAAATTTGGTCAGCTTGTGACGTCACCAATTTCCTAGTTAATTAGACCCAATATTACAACAAGATGGCGGACAGCACGCTGCCTTTGGTCGAAATATTTCAAAACACAAGAAAGATACAGAAAAATTAAAAAAGGTCTTCTTATACCATTTGACGAGGTCTTTCAAATGGGATAAATTTAATTTTTATTGCCAATACCCTTTAATACTTGAAAGTTGAAATTATGAACATACTAGCTAAGCCACAGATTAGTTTTGCTGGCTGGGTCATTTATAGTTTCACCCCAAATGAGTAAATTGTATTTCAATTGTAATATAGTTGTATATTAACCTATTGTCAAAAATAGACTCAATTAACACTCCCAACTTTCTGGGAGCTCTCTCATTGACAAGTAAAAATAATAATCTGGTGTTAATAGACCGGCAGAGTAAAATAATAAAGTACGGAAAATTCCGCATTTGGGAATGAAAGGCCAGACCTGCCAACTTTACCAAACACTAAATCTGGAGATTTTAAAATATAATGATACAAAACCTGGAGATTGACAGCCAAATCTGGAGATTGCTGCATGTGATCTTCGTCACCACTTAATTCCGCCATTTTGATTCTGACAACTCAGAACTTTTTTAATTTTATCACCCGTTGACCAAACAGTTTCAAGCATCGCAGGCATTACTGATAATGATTCTATAATGATTCTATCTATAGATAGAATCATTATAGAATCATTATCAGTAAAGACTATTCATTCAGGTGCTCTGTGCCTCGGCCAAAGTACTATTGATGCTTTTCTTTAGTTTATGTTTTATTTAAATTTTTCAGAGTATTTCTATTGGCATTTTTAAGAATTATCGCTTGCCGTGAGACGCGACACTAGTCATACCGGGTGACCGGGAGAAGTTGTTTGATACCGGGAGTATAAAAAATTACAAAGATAGGTTAACCCTTTCACTCCCAACTTTCCAGGAGCTCTCTCATTGATGAGTAGAATCATCTGGCATTAGCGTAAAATAATAAAGTATGGAAAATTCCATATTTGGGAGTGAAAGGGTTAAGATAATGGAAACCACCTGTGTTTCTTGTAGAAACAAACGTATATAATAGCTTTCAAAGATGTGAGCCCCATATATGGTTGACAAGACCAAGTGCTCCTCTTGAAATTTAAGAGCAGATATTGGTCAACCATATAATTACCATAGTGATTATGAAAGGGGGACTGTAGTTTTCAGAGCTGAAGGGGAAGTAAAGTTTACTAAAGCCTGGCTGACTTACATGAAATATGACCTTGCCGACTATGAGAATGAACACTTGACACTAAGTAGCCTATTTTGAAGTTTCACTGCTAAAGGTTGTGAAAACAGTCGAGATTCAAACAGGCATGAAAGTTGTAAGAGATTTTAAGATTTTTTTCTGAGGAATGGGAATTAGTTTTAATTAACGACAAAAACACCTGCACTGCTACAAAGTTTTTTAACTTTCATCAAAATGTTGCTCAGCAAATGCAATTGCATCATGAATCCTTGCTCGATTACCACACCGACTGACTGGTCTTGGACTGTCCTGACTTTTCAACCCAGTGGTGTCAGGGTTAGAACATTGAGCACACTCAGAAGATGATGCTTGGTGAGTGCTTTTCTCTGGCAGTTTATTCAGCAAATCATAAACTATACTAAACTTCGAGGATATTAATGACTCAAATGAATCCTGCTGCTGAATAGCTGCGGATACTTGTTCCTCTAATTGTTTCGTGCTCAGCATTTGAGAAGCTGACACAGGTCTCATAGGAGGCCGAGTCTTGCCGTGAGAAGACTGTGGCCTTTTCACTGGAGCACCATCCAAAACTTCCAGTGCAGGTAGAAATCTTATAAATCTTTGATGACAAAGGGAATCGGTACCAGTGCAAGGATTGTCACTGATAATCAACTCTCGTATCACACGACAGTCCTGTAGTGTGCTACAGACTTCATCTAGGTTGTTCAAAGCATTAGAACCAACATCCAAGACCTCTATCGATGGAAACCGTGTAGCCAACTTCTTTATGTTACTCAACCGGTTACCCCCAAGATACAATTCTTCCAAACTCTTAACAACTCCAGCCACATCTAACTTTTTTATTATGTTATGTTCGAGCTGTAAAACCGACATTGCTGTGAGGCTATTCACACCCGATAAACTGGGTATCCTATTGTACGATAGGTCCAGGTCTTGAAGTTTCTTACACCGTCCCAAATCTGGAATCTTCACAAGCTTGTTGTGGGAGGCCTTGAATTCATTCAAAACAGGCAAGGCATTCACAAACGAAATATCCTTGAGTTTGTTACGACTAACGTCAAGATAGGTTAGCTTAGAACACGCTGCGATTTCTGACATTGAAACTGAGAGAATTTCGTTGCAATCTAAGCGTAAACTCTGTAGCTTTTTCAAATTCAAACCATTATCAAGCTTTGAGATTTTGTTATCCTGAAGTTGTAACGAACAGAGCTCCTTCAGTTTTTCTAACCCTTCAATTTTAACTATCCTGTTCGAGTATAACTTGAGCTCTTTCAGTTCCAGGTTCTTGTCCAAAGCTCGAATAACCTTAATCTGATTGCAAGAAAGGTCCAAAATTCTCAACTTCGTGAAACTCTGAAAGTTCTCCATTCTCGTCAACTTACAAGAGTGTAAATCGACTTCAAAAACTCGGTCAGGATTCGTCTCCTGGCATTTCGATAAAATGCCTTCCATCTGAGTTTGTCTGTGACTCTCAATGCCATCTTTGGCCTCATTTTTGCTTGACAATAAACTCCTTTTTCGAGCAGCAACGGTTGCCGTCGCCATGTTGGGGATAATACGGGAAGGTCGTTTTAAAAAGCATCAACCAAGATAACATGCGTGAAAACTTGTCAACGAAATACTTTAAAAAACATGATGGCTGTCTGGCTGACTTATTTATTATCAAGGCCTTAATTAGTGGAAGCAGTTAAGGGGTGGGAGGAATAAAAAAAAAATTAATAGGAGTAAAATAGTATAAAAGTTAATTTTCAGTATTTTAATTCCGTCGGAAATGGTCGGAATTAAATACCCAGCGCCTCCTGGTGGATGGGATCGAATAAGCATATACACGAGACAAAATGGAAGCAGAGGATGAGATCTCAAATATGAAAGAAAACACTGACCCGTCAAAAGCTTCTATTTCTGAAGATGAAGCTGCTTTATACGACCGACAAATCCGTCTTTGGGGTCTGGATGCACAGAAAAGGCTTCGTGCATCGAGAGTACTTCTTGTACGGTTGAGGGGGCTTGGTGCTGAAATTTGTAAGAACATTGTACTTTGTGGTGTGAAATCTCTCACTTTGTTGGACCATGAGAATGTAACAGAGCAGGATTTTACAGCTCAGTTCTTGATACCACGATCTGATCTTGGAAAGAATGTAAGATTGCAACTTGCATATTTTGGTGAAATTCATATTGATGATAATGATGATGATGATGATAATGATGATGGTAATGATGATAATCATGATAATCATGATAATCATGATAATCATGATGATAATAATGATGATAATGATTATGATGATGTTGACAATAATAATGATGATGATGATGATGGTAATGATGATAATGATGATGGTAATGATGATAATGATGATAATGATGATAATGATGATAATGATGATAATGATGATAATGATGATAATCATAATAATCATGATAATCATGATGATAATAATGATTATGATGATGTTGACAATAATAATGATGATGATGATGTGTTGAAGCAACTAATTATCAGCTGATTTAATAATAAGACCTTTGAACAAGTTATGTTTTTATTTACAAGCAACTAAATTGTGCAGTCAAGAAACTTTTTATGTTATAGAGGGCAGAAGCTTGCTTAGGCAGAGCACAGAGGTTGAATCCAATGGTTGAAATAACATCTGATCCTGAACCAGTCATGAAGAAAACTAAGGAATTCTTCAAAAATTTTGATGTTGTCATTTTGACAGGGTGTTCACGGGAAGTGATGGTAAGAAGACCATTGATTATTTGCAGAGTACGGTACTACGGTAATTGCATGACCATGGGACCATGGATATGAAATTGTGTAGGATGAGGGTATTTTGTGAGTTTTATCCATTACAGTTATGGAATTTCATATGAAGTTTGAATTTTATGAATTTTGCTAAATTAACAATTAAGGTTCACGTTAACCAAATCTGTCATGATGAGAAGATCAAGTTTTACGCTGGAGATGTGTTTGGCTATTTTGGGTATACGTTTGGAGATTTAGTGGATCACAAATATGTTGAGTAAGTCCATAAAAAGTTATCATCTTTCAATCTGTTTATTTCACACATAATTATGAGCTTTTGGTATTCCGTACAAATACCATCTTCAGTGGTATGGCCAGCTATTAAGAGCTTGAGTCAGTGATGTTTTGCAGGGGGAATGCAGGGGAATGGCTTCCCCCCACAATTTTTGTCGGGGAACGCTGATCCCCCTGACAAAAATTATGGTGGGGGAACACCATTCCCCCTGACCTAACAAAAATTAAACGTAGTGCAACACTGTTCAGCACCACACTATTTTTGCTTTGAGTAAATAAGTGTACTCATCAGCTTTTAGTAGTCTTTACACACACCCATTAACTTTCACGACAGGAGCCACGCCCATTTAATTTTACGGCCAATGACCATGCCCATTTGACTTTGTGTTAGTGTTTGACTTAGTGAACGTTCCCCCACTTCTAAAATTTGGAAAACATCACTGGCTTGAGTACAGTAGCTACCCAAGTTTTCACTCTAACAGTATATATATATAGTAATATATATATACCTATATATACTGATGTACAGTGTATACATTCTCTATTTAAGAGAGAAAAAGATGTCTAGTGGAATCAATTTAACCATTGGTGCATCATCTGGTAATAGTGAAGGTCCTCCAGAGAAAAAAGCAAAAAAAGAAGAAAGTGATACTGTCATCGTTGAAGAGGTGAGTACATGTATATATATATATATATATATGTCACATCCGGTAGACGTAGTATATCATTGATTGTGAATGCATATTTTGCAGTCAGTCAAATCTTCTTTTTCATAGAATACAATATTGCATGTTTAACCCATTTTCACCATTTACTGTTAAGTTTTTAGAATTTTGTCCAATAAAAGATGCTTTGGATACTTCATGGGTTCAATCTCAGACACCAAAATCTCTGAAAAAAATAACCCGTGTATTCTTTATATTGCAAGGTACAGTAAGTTTTCAAATCAATTACCAGTAGTATCCAATAGTCTGCTATTATTAGGGGTGAATCACGTATCTGGCAAAGTAATATTTGTACAGTACATCACTGTAGTACAGTAGCAACATTTGTATGGATGTATTTTAGTGTTGTTGAAATTCCAAGATAAACATGGAAGAAATCCCCAGGGGTTAACTGCAAAACAAGACACACAAGATCTCCTCCAACTAAAAGATAATGTTTTGGAATCCCTGAAAATTAGCAAGGAGCTTGTCTCCGATGATTTTGCCAGGTAAGTAAACAATATTTAAATCCTGACAAAAAGTATTTAATATTTATTATAGTACAATGAAAATACCTGTATAGAATGTTAAAAGATTATAAGGTGACAAAATTTGTTGATGTGCAGAAAACAAAAACTTGTGATGTTTTCTTTTTTTGTGCTTCAATTCAGGCATTGTGTAGGAACCCTGAGTCCCACCAGCTCAATTTTGGGTGGGATACTGGCACAGGATGTCATCAAGGTAACGTACATAGATATGCATTACAGTCATTTCCAACTGACTTTTCACCCAAATCTTTGGAAGTTCATTTGGAAGTTTGCAAGTTCATTGGGAAGTTCAAAGTTCGTTTTGAACTACCCATTTGATTGGCTGCTAGGAACCAAGCAACCAATCAAATTCAGAGTTCAAAATGAACTACAAACTTCCAAACAAACTTCCAAACGAACTTCCAAACAAACTTCCAAAGATTTGGGTGAAAAGTGACTAGTTGGAAATGACTGTAATTTATAATGAGCATTATAATTGCCTGATTCATTAGGCCCCTGCCAAAACCATCTTGAGTAAGGTACACTGGTAACACCCTCAAAATGGCCCAAATAGTACTGGTAGAGGCAAGGTTTTGCCTGGTAGCAGCAGCATCTCAGATGAGACACAACCCTGGATAAATCAATGTTTCTTAAATTTTACAACAGGCTCTTTCAGGCAAAGATGCTCCACTAAACAACTTCTTTTTCTTTGATGGTCTAACTGGTGAAGGAGTGGTGGAATGTTTTAATGGAAAGCATAATTAAAGTAGAAACATATATATTGCATGTAATATTTATTTTTTCAAAACATAGAAAAAAGTATTCTTTTCTTGTACAAATATTATTCGTAAAGGAATGCTTGCAGATTATTATACAAAAACAAGGGTACAGTACTGGAAAAGAATATGGTTTTAATCATGAACTTCTTAATACATATATCATTCAAGATTGTAAAAAAGGCAGAGTGCTGTGTATGCAGTATTTGGGAGGTACAACAGTAGCAATGTAAAAAGGTGGTGAGCAATCTCGTTCCCAGAGCCCATGTCCCCCTTACCCAGCAGGTGGGAAATGAGAGGCGAAATAATCCATTCATGCCTTCACAGGATTCTGTTATCCGGAAGAAGAGTTATATAGAGTTCACTGTGTTCATCAGCCAATGAAATATCGATGTGAAACGGATTATCCCAGAGTCTCTCGTTTCCCGGGTGGGGAATGTGGGCTCTGGGAATGAGATTGGGTGGCGAGTTACTGCACCAAGATTTTTTAGTCTGTCCCAATCCCCCAGTGCCGGCTACGCAGGCTAAAATTTTCATTCACTTGTTTTGTTGAATGTTTCATCAAAACCTAATTTGTTTTTGCAATTTTATTTTAACAAACTATACATGAGTTGCTTTCCCCTAAATGGGACATTGGACACACTAACCTGGGATTTGTCAAAGTCCTTTTGTCTGTTTTAACAAATTGGTTTGTCAGTTTGCACAATAATTATCTAAACCCATTAAATTTGTTACTGTGTGATCAAAAGTATTATACTGATCTCATTGCTGATCATTAAAGATATATCTCCCTTCATGTACAGTACAACTATGCTGAAGACAATAAAGTGCCATGTTCTTCAAATTTAACTGAAGTACTCTAACGCTGTTCGTGCCTTTTCCATTTCATGTAAAAATGAATAAAACTGTGGTAAAGTTAATTCCATGTAAACATCCTCCTTTTTCCCGCCTTTATCAACAACAAGCTTCAATTGTAAAAACGAATTACCCACAACCTTCATGTCACTACTTGCTGCAGTCACACCAAACTTCCACTCCATGTCAACCAGAGGATTGACCATAAAAGTTTGGGCCATCACCGAGCGTGACAATCCAATCAAGTTTGTTTTCCATAATTCCTGAAGGTATGGAGATCGTTCTTTCGATAAACCTGGAAAATGAACTTGCAGATTATAAATTTTGTATATGTGAATAGACATGCCATATTACTAATCTTCTCTATAAAATGTGGAGGAAATAGGCCTGGTTTTAGCCATTCCTCTAGACCCCCCTTCCAATGAAATGAATGAAGTGATATAATTATGTTAGTCATCAACTGGGCAAAGATTGAACTTAGCCAAACATGGTGGACATGTAGGTCTGAAATAACTAACATCCATTTTCAGATGTGAAAGTTGGGCCTGGGCCTTGTATTGAGGCCTGATTGGAAGGGGGAGCACGTCAAGTGCCCCCTCCCCAAAAGAGATGCTTGGGTACGAGGTAGGATCCAATTGTCTGCCATATTTGGCTTCAATTGGTGAACCAAAGATATAAACCCCAGTTAGATATAGAACTCATGGGCATGTCTATGACGTCATAAGTATTGACGTCACGACCATGACGTCATCAACATGACGTCTTGTTGTGCTATTAAAATAGATACTTACCTAGATTTTCCATATCTTCTTGCACGTACTGGGGTGTAAGGTTCTGCTTGGCAGCGCTCTTGAAGAACGTCAACAATGTTTTGGTTATGTTTTTCAACGGGTTCAGACTAGCCCCATACTCCTGAGCAAACGACTCCAAATCAGACAAAAACCGCTCGCTATCCGAAGATCCAATAAGAAAATGAAGCACCAACCCTACGAACTTCTTAAAACCTTCATCGTTAAACTTGTTCAACGCTTTAACATCGCTGAACATTTGATTTCCTGGGGTCTCTTTGGTGAAGTGAAACGATACATCGGTCGCCATTGCTAATCGGAGTTTTCTTCACGAAATGTTTTACCCGTTTAAAATAGCGGTTACCAATGGTACATATTGGGATAAATCGGGTTATATACTTCGTTTGCGTATATTCACCCTAATTATCCCTGCTATACATATAAAATCCCGATTTTCCTCAATGATCCCTTACGTGACCCCAAGCCAGTCATTGATCGACACATGTGATTTTGGAAGGACAACAACTTTCCAACTGCAAATTGGCCAAGCATGGTCCTTTTAGATAATGAGGCAGTAAGTAGATTATATGGCGTGATTTCTTCTTGTTTCAATGCTCTAATTCTCTTATTTCCGTATAGTTTCTTAGTCAACTTACATACCTTTACAATAAAACAAGAACGGCTGGTACAGTATGGGTGACAATGAAAGCATGTAAGTATACTCAGTATCAGTTTAAAATCTTACATTCTTACCAAATATAGTGATATCAGTTCTTTTCATTAGAAAACCAGAAATGATGGAAAAGGCTTTTTATGATACTAATAATAATTACTAAATTGCTTCTGAAAGTTAATGTTATAGATATATTATTAAAGTCTAGTAACATTATATAAATAATGAACTTTCTCTAAAGAGCTATTCACATGGTCTATATATATTCACGTTCATCTGTGGTGCAGGCTACTATGGTGTTCACATTAAGTTACATGCACCAGGAGGAAAATCAGTTCTGATTAATAGACCTTTCCGCATGAAGTGTGTGGATAACGCGTTGAGAGATTTGATTGGCTCTCGCAAAACTTTGGACATCCAAAACTTCGGACAAACATTGGACATTAGCCAATGAGATTTGTCAAAAAGAAAGATCACATGATCCATTCATTTCATGTGGAAAGGTCTATTGGATGTTGCCCTGCCTAGTGCCCAAGCCCCAACCCCTAACACAGCCAGGTACAGAGTCTATTAAAACTGTGTAAATAGGTCTTCAAATAGATGCTTTTGGGATTGATTCTAACTGTCGGTCTTTAAAAGAAGAGATGTTGTATTAAATTGCATTACAAAATGCTAATAATTGGCATTCACCAAAAGTAATTAGTGTTAGATGTTGCCATACAGTAGATTAATGATTTTTACTCGTATTTGGTAGATTATGGTAGAACAAAACCTATACCACGTGGAAAGAAAAAAGATAAAAGTGCATTGTTAGAAATGGAAGGAAGTGAAAGTAAATGTCTTGTAAGAGCAACAAATGGAAAAAAGAAGATAAGTACAGTGGTAAGAATAATGCATAAACACACACTAGTCTCTTCACTGTGAATTTTATGACAATTATAAAATATTGATATTAAATTATAATATACAATAATAATATTTTAGTAAATTTTATGTTATAAATTATATAGTACATATACTGTACATAAACATCAAAATTGTTATATTAGAGTATTTGGAAATTCTTTTTAGGTTAACACCAAAGATGTCAATAGATTTCAACAGGTAAGGTTTTATACTAATTTGTATGGATGCAATGAGAAAATTTTAAGTACAGTAGTCTGCTATTTAATATCTATCGTGTTATTATATATCATTATACATGTATTATTCTGAAATATTTATTTTGCTTTTTGAAAGGCATATTCAAGTGTGCTAAAAGCAAGTCTGGATAACTTAAAGAAACGAGAGAGGAAGACAGCAAAAAGTAAAAAGGCCAAAGCAACGCAATGAGTTTGAAAGAACAGACAAGACTTGATAGGAAATTATTTATTTGTTTTCTGTCGAGTTAAATAGACAGGGAAAGAGATTTTTTTTAGACCATATCCTATTTTTCAGCAATCTATACTTAACAAATTACTGTAGTGCCTGAGCCACTCGAAAATAGGCCCTTTGTTATTTTACTCCATCTAATGCTTGAGGGGCTTGACAATTTAACTTGTCAAACTCTCAGCCAACCTAGACAGGAGTTAACAAGTGTTTTAACCCATTTACAGTACTGCCTAAACTTGCCAAAAATGACCCATTTTATTATCTTGGGATTATATTTATTGGCTTGAGCCAACTACTAGGAGTAGGAAATCTAGGCTTTCATCACATCCTCTGGCTGGGAGCTAACCTGCGAGCAGGCTTTCCAGGAGACAAGGAAGGAGTGTGCTTCCGCCTCACTAGCTGAAATGAAGCCTAGATCCTACCTAATGTATATAATTCTCACAAAATTGGAGGTTTTTTTCAATCTTAAAGAAATTTCTACTCCATGTGAAAGAAAAGTGACTGTATTTACTCAATTCTTCCTACTTTAGAAATTACTTTTAAAAAAGTACTTTAGAAATTTTTCTTTTTTCACATTTTCTATGCAGCTCATATTTTGAATTTTGAAGCTGTTACATGTACCAGTAACACGTCTATAAACCATGTGGGAGATGAAAGTTGTGTGATAATATTTCTCAGTAAAAACTAAAATGTTGAGTTAGCACTGGTAATTGTAAATATGGTATACATGTAGAATTCTGGTTTACAAAATACTTTTTGTGATTTTATTGGTGAAAATTGTGAATTTTGCACTCCTGTGTCCAAAAATAGATTTTTGCCAAGATAATTTGCAGTCTTATTTTATTGATGTACATGACAATTGTGTGAGTGCTATTTTTTTGCCACCTCAATCACTTTGATTATTTCATCTTGGTATCTTGCATGTAGTTGGCTTCTTGGAACCTTTAAAAGCAAAGAAAAAATTATTTAATAAATTTCAAGACACTAATAGCTTTCAATACCAGTATGGGCCCCTCTAAAGTAAACAGCCAACCCAGCTGATGCCTCACTGAGTCTGAACACAAACTGAAGTCAAAGGAAGCAACAATTTTATGCTATAAAATCACTCACCTACAAGTATTTATGACATAAGTCACTTAGTGTATAAAATCATACTTCTATACAGTATCTATGATAAAAACATGGTTTGACAGAAGCATTGGGTCCGGACCACCTGTGCCAAATCCTGTGCCATGTTTTGGCGCGAAAATTCTTCATTTCAAAATTCAAATTTTCAAAAAGCTGTGGAGTTGAGTGCCGTGCTGGCACGTGAAGAAATGATTTGTTGGACGTTCGTTTAAATGTTTCCCCCGTTTTATTTACCTCGTTTACCGAATATCCATGGTCCGCCATAGTTTTAACAAACGCTGTCTCTCCTTTGCGGTTCCTGCCCATAGAGACAAACATCATTCCACGAGTTTCGTTCAGAAGTTCAACAGCGCTTTCAGCAAGAAGCTGCGAGTCTTCATCGTCGTACAACACTTCAGCCGCTACGAGGATATCAAACTTGCCATTAACTGTTAAAGACGATGTATCCTGACCCCAAACAAACGGCACAACTCGAATGCGTTCCTTGGTATCCGAAATATTCCTGTCGATATTTCGCTGTAGTGTTGGCAGACACAATTCTAAGTCTGAAATAACCACAGATTTTGCCCCGAGTATTGAGAGAGTAATACCGACTAAGCCACAACCGGCCCCGAGTTCTAAAACATGGCACTTTTCCAGGTAGGTGCGTGGAAAACGTAAGTTATTTTCAAATATTTTAGCAAGAACGATACTACCGTCCCAAACTGTCGTTCCTAAACCACTATAACTTTGCTCCAAGCAGATAACATCTGTCTTTATATGTGGTAAGGTGTTGTTCTCTAAACATATTTTAAAAGGCTTCTCGAATTTGTCCTTGTTGCTTTTATATTCTTGTCTTATCCAGCGACCAACTTCTTTCGCTTCGTTTGATGTTTGAGAAATTTTCGCCGCCATCTTGAATGGAGTTTTAAATAGATGTCCTCCCCAGACCCCAGGCCTCAAATGTGTGTGTACTGACTGTATCAAATGTCTGTGTACTGTGGGTGCAGGGCAGTCATACGTTCAGTTCACCTGGAATTTTATTCAGTACCCCTTGCTCTTTACTTTCATCAGCATGTTTACCTCTCAAAAGTAACTCATAAAATCTACAGCAATATAGCGTTTCAGCAGTGGTGTAGCCAGGGTCTTGGGTTTGGGGGCAAGAACGTTGTTCTCCTAGGGGGTCCTGGAAATTTTTGGATTTCTGGGTCTCTGAAACACTGTTTCCTGCATTTTGAGGCATTTGAGAGTAATCTGAAAGCCATAAATTACATAATTTTGTTGAAATCAAACAAGTATAGCATATGCATACCTGCAATATATATAACACATTACTAGTCTACACACTTAAAACAATGTAACCACCCCCTACAAGTTTTTCAACAGATTTAAACTTTTCACAAGAACGGTCTTAAGACCATTGAGGGGGGGGGGGGTTGACCACCCCCCTGGCTATGCCACTGCGTTTCAAGATTTTTTAGAACAATTCTATTGGATTTCTAAATCCTATAGAAGATTTTATAAAAATATTTCATATATAATAGAATAAAGTTCCAATACTGTATCTCATTATTGAATAGTATTCAATGAATACTCTGATATTCAGCTATAGTACAATTATTTTCCATACTGCAAGAAAGCTTACATAATATAATATATACATAAACTATAGCTTAGAAAGGATGTTCCAGAGAACAAGCTGTTGAGATTTGTCTAATGTTTGTGGACCCTTTTCTGACTTCCATGTCAGTTCTTAAAGAAGCCTGTTGGAAAAGGTTGGCATTTCCGTCCATGTTTTCCATCCACGAATGTAATATGATTAATATACCTGAAACCAAAATAAAGACATATCCTAGGTAAAAGCATAAAAATTGATAAAGGCCTAAAAGTTAAGCCAACGACTTTTCCTCAGTACAGTATCAACAACCTGAACCTAAAGAGTTACTTATAGAGTTTTCTGAGTGTTACAACAACCAATATACATTATACAATAACCTGACTTGTGCATTTTCATTGGTTGTTGACCGTGATCTATTACAGGACAGATTACGTGAAATCACAGTTGTGAAATCCATGTAAGAATACGTCAGCAAACTTGTTTTTCTTCTTTCGTTCTCCAAAAATTCTTCCAAAAATTAACCACTTGAATTTTTATTGTATAAAACAAAGAGATTACATTTTCCGGGTGTTCGTACTGTAATAGATCACAGAAGACGTCACAGTGTGTAAAGAACAACCATAGATATCATATAGGAGGTCCTATATCTATGAGAACAAATTAAAGTACAAAGCGCATGGAAAAATGTAATCTATTTGTTAAACAATAGCTTGTGCAGCAAAAACTAAACAAAACTTTACCGGGGACTTTAGCACTCAGCACATCGATATGTTGCATCAGAATTATGAACTCTATCTTAAGTGTTTTTTTGGTGCTTACCTATCCAGATAGTGAATGGTCAGTAATACAGGATATTTCCTAGAAAGTTTAAGCCATTCAGTACTCAATGAATGTTGCCAAGAATGTACTTCTACAAGCCAGCCTTTCTCTAATGCAGCTTGTGCACAACCAGGTAAGCTGGTTGCACCCTCCGACTTTCCTTTGTTGCCATCACCGCTGGCAATGACCAATTTTCGCGGAGATAGTTCACACAGTGCCTATAGAAGAAGAGGTGATGGAAGTTTTATAAATCCGAGATGTTAGAAATGACAGTAGTGTATAATGCACCTATCAACAGCCATCCCTGGGGGTACAACCCTGGCACACCCCGGGACTTTGCAAAAACAGGTATAAAAGTTCTTCATTTCCCCTCCCTCCCCAGGGGAAGCCTTCAAAACAAATAGCCCCTCCCCCAGGGCAAGAATATATATATATATTACTACAATGAAACAGTAGTTTAAATGTCATATTTTATTAGAATGTCATTGAAGTGCCTATGACCTTAACTGCAAATATAATGTTGAAATGCAGATTCTATGTGTATATAAACAGTACCGCCATTTGCGGTTGAGCTTGCAGTTAATTAAGACGTTATTTCATCATAACAATACAGTTTTTTTGTCGAGTTTTTGGGTCGAGTTTTTGGTCGAGTTTTTGGTCGAGTTTCTGGTCGACTTTTTGGTCGAGTTTTTGATCGAGTTTCTGCTCGAGTTTTTGGTCGAGTTGTTGGTCGAGTTTCTGGTCGAGTGTTTGGTCGAGTTTTTGAACGAGTTTTTGAACGAGTTTTTTTTGGTCGAGTTTTTTTTGGTCGAGTTTTTGGTCGAGTTTCTGGTCGAGTTTTTGGTGGAGTTTTTGGTCCAGTTTCTGGTCGAGTTGTTGGTCGAGTTTTTGGTCGAGTTTTTGGTCGAGTTGTTGGTCGAGTTGTTGGTCGAGTTTTTGGTCGAGTTTTTGGTCGAGTTTTTGGTCGAGTTTTTGGTCGAGTTTCTGGTCGAGTTTCTGGTCGAGTTTTTGGTCGAGTTTTTGGTCGAGTTGTTGGTCGAGTTGTTGGTCGAGTTTTTGGTCGAGTTTCTGGTCGAGTTTCTGGTCGAGTTTTTGGTCGAGTTTTTGGTCGAGTTTCTGGTCGAGTTTTTGGTCGAGTTTTTGGTCGAGTTGTTGGTCGAGTTGTTGGTCGAGTTTTTGGTCGAGTTTCTGGTCGAGTTTCTGGTCGAGTTTTTGGTCGAGTTTTTGGTCGAGTTTTTGGTCGAGTTTTTGGTCGAGTTTTTGGTCGAGTTTCTGGTCGAGTTTTTGGTCGAGTTTTTGGTCGAGTTGTTGGTCGAGTTGTTGGTCGAGTTTTTGGTCGAGTTTTTGGTCGAGTTTTTGGTCGAGTTTTTGGTCGAGTTTTTGGTCGAGTTTTTGGTCGAGTTTCTGGTCGAGTTTTTGGTCGAGTTTTTGGTCGAGTTGTTGGTCGAGTTGTTGGTCGAGTTTTTGGTCGAGTTTTTGGTCGAGTTTCTGGTCGAGTTTTTGGTCGAGTTTTTGGTCGAGTTTTTGGTCGAGTTTTTGGTCGAGTTTTTGGTCGCGTTTTTGGTCGAGTTGTTGGTCGAGTTTTTGGTCGAGTTTTTGGTCGAGTTTTTGGTCGAGTTTTTGGTCGAGTTGTTGGTCGAGTTTTTGGTCGAGTTTTTGGTCGCGTTTTTGGTCGAGTTGTTGGTCGAGTTGTTGGTCGAGTTGTTGGTCGAGTTTTTGGTCGAGTTTTTGGTCGAGTTGTTGGTCGAGTTTTTGGTCGAGTTTTTGGTCGAGTTTTTGGTCGAGTTTTTGGTCGAGTTTCTGGTCGAGTTTCTGGTCGAGTTTTTGGTCGAGTTTTTGGTCGAGTTTTTGGTCGAGTTTTTGGTCGCGTTTTTGGTCGAGTTGTTGGTCGAGTTTTTGGTCGAGTTTTTGGTCGCGTTTTTGGTCGAGTTGTTGGTCGAGTAGTTGGTCGAGTTGTTGGTCGAGTTTTTGGTCGAGTTTTTGGTCGAGTTGTTGGTCGAGTTGTTGGTCGAGTTGTTGGTCGAGTTTTTGGTCGAGGTTCTGGTCGAGTTTCTGGTCGAGTTTCTGGTCGAGTTTCTGGTCGAGTTTTTGGTCGAGTTTTTGGTCGAGTTGTTGGTCGAGTTTCTGGTCGAGTTTTTGGTCGAGTTTTTGGTCGAGTTTTTGGTCGAGTTTCTGGTCGAGTTTCTGGTCGAGTTTTTGGTCGAGTTTTTGGTCGAGTTTTTGGTCGAGTTTTTGGTCGCGTTTTTGGTCGAGTTGTTGGTCGAGTAGTTGGTCGAGTTGTTGGTCGAGTTTTTGGTCGAGTTTTTGGTCGAGTTTTTGGTCGAGTTGTTGGTCGAGTTGTTGGTCGAGTTGTTGGTCGAGTTTTTGGTCGAGTTTTTGGTCGAGTTTCTGGTCGAGTTTCTGGTCGAGTTTCTGGTCGAGTTGTTGGTCGAGTTGTTGGTCGAGTTGTTGGTCGAGTTTTTGGTCGAGTTTTTGGTCGAGTTGTTGGTCGAGTTTTTGGTCGAGTTTTTGGTCGAGTTTTTGGTCGAGTTTTTGGTCGAGTTTCTGGTCGAGTTTCTGGTCGAGTTTTTGGTCGAGTTTTTGGTCGAGTTTTTGGTCGAGTTTTTGGTCGAGTTTTTGGTCGCGTTTTTGGTCGAGTTGTTGGTCGAGTTTTTGGTCGAGTTTTTGGTCGCGTTTTTGGTCGAGTTGTTGGTCGAGTAGTTGGTCGAGTTGTTGGTCGAGTTTTTGGTCGAGTTTTTGGTCGAGTTGTTGGTCGAGTTGTTGGTCGAGTTGTTGGTCGAGTTGTTGGTCGAGTTTTTGGTCGAGGTTCTGGTCGAGTTTCTGGTCGAGTTTCTGGTCGAGTTTCTGGTCGAGTTTTTGGTCGAGTTTTTGGTCGAGTTGTTGGTCGAGTTTCTGGTCGAGTGTTTGGTCGAGTTTTTGAACGAGTTTTTGAACGAGTTTTTTTTGGTCGAGTTTTTTTTGGTCGAGTTTTTGGTCGAGTTTCTGGTCGAGTTTCTGGTCGAGTTTTTGGTCCAGTTTCTGGTCGAGTTGTTGGTCGAGTTTTTGGTCGAGTTTTTGGTCGAGTTGTTGGTCGAGTTGTTGGTCGAGTTTTTGGTCGAGTTTTTGGTCGAGTTTTTGGTCGAGTTTTTGGTCGAGTTTCTGGTCGAGTTTCTGGTCGAGTTTTTGGTCGAGTTTTTGGTCGAGTTGTTGGTCGAGTTGTTGGTCGAGTTTTTGGTCGAGTTTCTGGTCGAGTTTCTGGTCGAGTTTTTGGTCGAGTTTTTGGTCGAGTTTTTGGTCGAGTTTCTGGTCGAGTTTTTGGTCGAGTTTTTGGTCGAGTTGTTGGTCGAGTTGTTGGTCGAGTTTTTGGTCGAGTTTCTGGTCGAGTTTCTGGTCGAGTTTCTGGTCGAGTTTTTGGTCGAGTTTTTGGTCGAGTTTTTGGTCGAGTTTTTGGTCGAGTTTCTGGTCGAGTTTTTGGTCGAGTTTTTGGTCGAGTTGTTGGTCGAGTTGTTGGTCGAGTTTTTGGTCGAGTTTTTGGTCGAGTTTTTGGTCGAGTTTTTGGTCGAGTTTTTGGTCGAGTTTTTGGTCGAGTTTCTGGTCGAGTTTTTGGTCGAGTTTTTGGTCGAGTTGTTGGTCGAGTTGTTGGTCGAGTTTTTGGTCGAGTTTTTGGTCGAGTTTCTGGTCGAGTTTTTGGTCGAGTTTTTGGTCGAGTTTTTGGTCGAGTTTTTGGTCGAGTTTTTGGTCGCGTTTTTGGTCGAGTTGTTGGTCGAGTTTTTGGTCGAGTTTTTGGTCGAGTTTTTGGTCGAGTTTTTGGTCGAGTTTTTGGTCGAGTTGTTGGTCGAGTTTTTGGTCGAGTTTTTGGTCGCGTTTTTGGTCGAGTTGTTGGTCGAGTTGTTGGTCGAGTTGTTGGTCGAGTTTTTGGTCGAGTTTTTGGTCGAGTTGTTGGTCGAGTTTTTGGTCGAGTTTTTGGTCGAGTTTTTGGTCGAGTTTTTGGTCGAGTTTCTGGTCGAGTTTCTGGTCGAGTTTTTGGTCGAGTTTTTGGTCGAGTTTTTGGTCGAGTTTTTGGTCGCGTTTTTGGTCGAGTTGTTGGTCGAGTTTTTGGTCGAGTTTTTGGTCGCGTTTTTGGTCGAGTTGTTGGTCGAGTAGTTGGTCGAGTTGTTGGTCGAGTTTTTGGTCGAGTTTTTGGTCGAGTTGTTGGTCGAGTTGTTGGTCGAGTTGTTGGTCGAGTTTTTGGTCGAGGTTCTGGTCGAGTTTCTGGTCGAGTTTCTGGTCGAGTTTCTGGTCGAGTTTTTGGTCGAGTTTTTGGTCGAGTTGTTGGTCGAGTTTCTGGTCGAGTTTTTGGTCGAGTTTTTGGTCGAGTTTTTGGTCGAGTTTCTGGTCGAGTTTCTGGTCGAGTTTTTGGTCGAGTTTTTGGTCGAGTTTTTGGTCGAGTTTTTGGTCGCGTTTTTGGTCGAGTTGTTGGTCGAGTAGTTGGTCGAGTTGTTGGTCGAGTTTTTGGTCGAGTTTTTGGTCGAGTTTTTGGTCGAGTTGTTGGTCGAGTTGTTGGTCGAGTTGTTGGTCGAGTTTTTGGTCGAGTTTCTGGTCGAGTTTCTGGTCGAGTTTCTGGTCGAGTTTTTGGTCGAGTTGTTGGTCGAGTTGTTGGTCGAGTTGTTGGTCGAGTTTTTGGTCGAGTTTTTGGTCGAGTTGTTGGTCGAGTTTTTGGTCGAGTTTTTGGTCGAGTTTTTGGTCGAGTTTTTGGTCGAGTTTCTGGTCGAGTTTCTGGTCGAGTTTTTGGTCGAGTTTTTGGTCGAGTTTTTGGTCGAGTTTTTGGTCGAGTTTTTGGTCGCGTTTTTGGTCGAGTTGTTGGTCGAGTTTTTGGTCGAGTTTTTGGTCGCGTTTTTGGTCGAGTTGTTGGTCGAGTAGTTGGTCGAGTTGTTGGTCGAGTTTTTGGTCGAGTTTTTGGTCGAGTTGTTGGTCGAGTTGTTGGTCGAGTTGTTGGTCGAGTTTTTGGTCGAGGTTCTGGTCGAGTGTTTGGTCCAGTTTCTGGTCGAGTTGTTGGTCGAGTTTTTGGTCGAGTTTTTGGTCGAGTTGTTGGTCGAGTTGTTGGTCGAGTTTTTGGTCGAGTTTTTGGTCGAGTTTTTGGTCGAGTTTTTGGTCGAGTTTCTGGTCGAGTTTCTGGTCGAGTTTTTGGTCGAGTTTTTGGTCGAGTTGTTGGTCGAGTTGTTGGTCGAGTTTTTGGTCGAGTTTCTGGTCGAGTTTCTGGTCGAGTTTTTGGTCGAGTTTTTGGTCGAGTTTTTGGTCGAGTTTCTGGTCGAGTTTTTGGTCGAGTTTTTGGTCGAGTTGTTGGTCGAGTTGTTGGTCGAGTTTTTGGTCGAGTTTCTGGTCGAGTTTCTGGTCGAGTTTCTGGTCGAGTTTTTGGTCGAGTTTTTGGTCGAGTTTTTGGTCGAGTTTTTGGTCGAGTTTCTGGTCGAGTTTTTGGTCGAGTTTTTGGTCGAGTTGTTGGTCGAGTTGTTGGTCGAGTTTTTGGTCGAGTTTTTGGTCGAGTTTTTGGTCGAGTTTTTGGTCGAGTTTTTGGTCGAGTTTTTGGTCGAGTTTCTGGTCGAGTTTTTGGTCGAGTTTTTGGTCGAGTTGTTGGTCGAGTTGTTGGTCGAGTTTTTGGTCGAGTTTTTGGTCGAGTTTCTGGTCGAGTTTTTGGTCGAGTTTTTGGTCGAGTTTTTGGTCGAGTTTTTGGTCGCGTTTTTGGTCGAGTTGTTGGTCGAGTTTTTGGTCGAGTTTTTGGTCGAGTTTTTGGTCGAGTTTTTGGTCGAGTTTTTGGTCGAGTTGTTGGTCGAGTTTTTGGTCGAGTTTTTGGTCGCGTTTTTGGTCGAGTTGTTGGTCGAGTTGTTGGTCGAGTTGTTGGTCGAGTTTTTGGTCGAGTTTTTGGTCGAGTTGTTGGTCGAGTTTTTGGTCGAGTTTTTGGTCGAGTTTTTGGTCGAGTTTTTGGTCGAGTTTCTGGTCGAGTTTCTGGTCGAGTTTTTGGTCGAGTTTTTGGTCGAGTTTTTGGTCGAGTTTTTGGTCGCGTTTTTGGTCGAGTTGTTGGTCGAGTTTTTGGTCGAGTTTTTGGTCGCGTTTTTGGTCGAGTTGTTGGTCGAGTAGTTGGTCGAGTTGTTGGTCGAGTTTTTGGTCGAGTTTTTGGTCGAGTTGTTGGTCGAGTTGTTGGTCGAGTTGTTGGTCGAGTTTTTGGTCGAGGTTCTGGTCGAGTTTCTGGTCGAGTTTCTGGTCGAGTTTCTGGTCGAGTTTTTGGTCGAGTTTTTGGTCGAGTTGTTGGTCGAGTTTCTGGTCGAGTTTTTGGTCGAGTTTTTGGTCGAGTTTTTGGTCGAGTTTCTGGTCGAGTTTCTGGTCGAGTTTTTGGTCGAGTTTTTGGTCGAGTTTTTGGTCGAGTTTTTGGTCGCGTTTTTGGTCGAGTTGTTGGTCGAGTAGTTGGTCGAGTTGTTGGTCGAGTTTTTGGTCGAGTTTTTGGTCGAGTTTTTGGTCGAGTTGTTGGTCGAGTTGTTGGTCGAGTTGTTGGTCGAGTTTTTGGTCGAGTTTTTGGTCGAGTTTCTGGTCGAGTTTCTGGTCGAGTTTCTGGTCGAGTTTTTGGTCGAGTTGTTGGTCGAGTTGTTGGTCGAGTTGTTGGTCGAGTTTTTGGTCGAGTTTTTGGTCGAGTTGTTGGTCGAGTTTTTGGTCGAGTTTTTGGTCGAGTTTTTGGTCGAGTTTTTGGTCGAGTTTCTGGTCGAGTTTCTGGTCGAGTTTTTGGTCGAGTTTTTGGTCGAGTTTTTGGTCGAGTTTTTGGTCGAGTTTTTGGTCGCGTTTTTGGTCGAGTTGTTGGTCGAGTTTTTGGTCGAGTTTTTGGTCGCGTTTTTGGTCGAGTTGTTGGTCGAGTAGTTGGTCGAGTTGTTGGTCGAGTTTTTGGTCGAGTTTTTGGTCGAGTTGTTGGTCGAGTTGTTGGTCGAGTTGTTGGTCGAGTTTTTGGTCGAGTTTTTGGTCGAGGTTCTGGTCGAGTTTCTGGTCGAGTTTCTGGTCGAGTTTCTGGTCGAGTTTTTGGTCGAGTTTTTGGTCGAGTTGTTGGTCGAGTTTCTGGTCGAGTTTTTGGTCGAGTTTTTGGTCGAGTTTTTGGTCGAGTTTCTGGTCGAGTTTCTGGTCGAGTTTTTGGTCGAGTTTTTGGTCGAGTTTTTGGTCGAGTTTTTGGTCGCGTTTTTGGTCGAGTTGTTGGTCGAGTAGTTGGTCGAGTTGTTGGTCGAGTTTTTGGTCGAGTTTTTGGTCGAGTTTTTGGTCGAGTTGTTGGTCGAGTTGTTGGTCGAGTTGTTGGTCGAGTTTTTGGTCGAGTTTTTGGTCGAGTTTCTGGTCGAGTTTCTGGTCGAGTTTCTGGTCGAGTTTTTGGTCGAGTTGTTGGTCGAGTTGTTGGTCGAGTTGTTGGTCGAGTTTTTGGTCGAGTTTTTGGTCGAGTTGTTGGTCGAGTTTTTGGTCGAGTTTTTGGTCGAGTTTTTGGTCGAGTTTTTGGTCGAGTTTCTGGTCGAGTTTCTGGTCGAGTTTTTGGTCGAGTTTTTGGTCGAGTTTTTGGTCGAGTTTTTGGTCGAGTTTTTGGTCGCGTTTTTGGTCGAGTTGTTGGTCGAGTTTTTGGTCGAGTTTTTGGTCGCGTTTTTGGTCGAGTTGTTGGTCGAGTAGTTGGTCGAGTTGTTGGTCGAGTTTTTGGTCGAGTTTTTGGTCGAGTTGTTGGTCGAGTTGTTGGTCGAGTTGTTGGTCGAGTTTTTGGTCGAGGTTCTGGTCGAGTTTCTGGTCGAGTTTCTGGTCGAGTTTCTGGTCGAGTTTTTGGTCGAGTTTTTGGTCGAGTTGTTGGTCGAGTTTCTGGTCGAGTTTTTGGTCGAGTTTTTGGTCGAGTTTTTGGTCGAGTTTCTGGTCGAGTTTCTGGTCGAGTTTTTGGTCGAGTTTTTGGTCGAGTTTTTGGTCGAGTTTTTGGTCGCGTTTTTGGTCGAGTTGTTGGTCGAGTAGTTGGTCGAGTTGTTGGTCGAGTTTTTGGTCGAGTTTTTGGTCGAGTTTTTGGTCGAGTTGTTGGTCGAGTTGTTGGTCGAGTTTTTGGTCGAGTTTTTGGTCGCGTTTTTGGTCGAGTTGTTGGTCGAGTAGTTGGTCGAGTTGTTGGTCGAGTTTTTGGTCGAGTTTTTGGTCGAGTTGTTGGTCGAGTTGTTGGTCGAGTTGTTGGTCGAGTTTTTGGTCGAGGTTCTGGTCGAGTTTCTGGTCGAGTTTCTGGTCGAGTTTCTGGTCGAGTTTTTGGTCGAGTTTTTGGTCGAGTTTCTGGTCGAGTTTCTGGTCGAGTTTCTGGTCGAGTTTTTGGTCGAGTTTTTGGTCGAGTTTTTGGTCGAGTTTTTGGTCGAGTTTCTGGTCGAGTTTCTGGTCGAGTTGTTGGTCGAGTTGTTGGTCGAGTTGTTGGTCGACTTTTTTGGTTGACTTTTTCCCCTCCCCTCTCCCCCTCCCCAAATCGCGTTGGCGAATTCTGTGGGTCCCCGGGCAAAACACACTTCGAACCCCCCTGTATTCCCCTATTTCCCCCTGGTATGTACCCCCAGGGACGGTCGTTGATAGGTGCATAACAGTAGTGTATTTAAGTCTATCGCCGTTACCTTATAAATGTGCAAGTGAAGTCCTTCATCTACACGCTGTTCATCCTTTCCTCTCCTGTCCTCCAAGTCAACGCAATATCCAAGACGACTATAAGAAACCCAGAAAAGTATTTTTCACTGAGATATATATGAATATGCATCGCAATTGTCATTTATCATTCTTTGAATGCAATTTTTGTTCATGTATGATCAGACCTAGAACTATAGGGCGGTGCTGTGCGTGTTGATTCCGCACGAACGAACAGGCAGAATATAGCGCTGTTATTACGGAATCGCAATTCTGGCTTTCATGCAGACAATAAGAGGAGTTGGCCCGTTTTGCATGGAGCTCTAGGGAGAACAGTTCAAATATTGTTAAAATACTCATTAATAATTCATGACGAAAACACAAAAGAAATCAACACCGTAGCAGTGGTTGTAAATCGGATACAGCATCGTCCTGATTTACATAAACTTTAGCTTCGATTTTCTCGGCTAAAACAGACCGTATCCCCAAAATAGTTGGTGAACTTGATTACTTAGATGCATTTGTATTTTAAGAAAGATACAGCATTCGCATCCGAGCTGTATCTGATTTACTAGATACAGCTCGGCTGCTCATGCTGTATCTGTTACATATGGTTATCCAGTATAAGTGAGTTCAGTTTAAGGTGAAGTAATACGAGCAACAAATTGCTGCAACCTTGTTGCGTTGCAAGTTGAATAGCGTCGTTGCACCTTATTACCACCCACCTTAAACATTGTCACGCAATAATGATTTTGTTGCAAGTTGAAAAAATTTCTTGAAAAAGGTAGACTCCAGTTCTACTTGCTGCAACGTGCTGTTTCAACTTGTCACAAAATCATTGTTGCGTGACAATGTTTAATGATAATACGTACAACAACGCTACTCATGCAGTTGAAGAAAAATGTTGCTTTATATAGTCGTGTGTCATTCTAATACTATCACTTGTTTACATAGTGTGTCCTCGGCTTCGTAATTTCTTCGTGCATTATTGCTATTTAGAAAACACTTTAATCTTTTAATTAGAGGGCGATTTAGATTTCGTTTGAAAGGACTCTTCAAACGACGAAAAACTGGTCTTGACAGTTCTTTAATTAAAATGATAGAGCGCTCAAAGTGCACTTTATAACCCTATTTGTTTAACAGGATCGAGCGTAATCCAAAAAATAAAACCCATCTTGAAACACTCCACCCTTTTAACTTCCATGGGCTTTTAAACAATTACTAGTATTAGGTGTTTGTTTTCCAATTGTTTATGTCTGTGTCAACATTAAACTAAAATCTAAAGTACTAATCAAACGAGAACGCAAGTCGTCGCAAGTTGGCAGTCACAAATTTCTGTGGCGGTCGTTCGAACACCCAAATTAACAAAATAAAGGTTTCATGAGTGTTTTAAACAAGTTTTAACTTTGTCACGGTACGTGATATTTTCGGGAAACTATTCAGAGCGGCTGGCTGAGGCCCGTTCCAAACGCCGCTCTTCTCATGCGCCGAACCTAATGCAAATCAGCATAAACAAAGGATTTAGGTCATTATCATTAGGTTCGGCACATAAGAAGAGCGGCGTTTGGAACAGGCCTTAGATAGCCTGACTGCCAACTTGCGATGACTTGCGTTCTCGTTTGATTAACTAGATAACCCTATCAGTCAGGAAACCGGAGTACCCGGAAAATTTTTTACGATATTTAAAGCCAAACTGGAAACGCTTAAAATTTAATCTGAAAAAAAATTTAACCCTTTAGAATACCTCAACTGCGCCCCATGAACTATATTTGCTAAACTGAGATATAAAATAATATGGCTGTCCATTGCATGTAGTTTGTTACTGAATAATATTCTGCTTTCCTAAATTCATGTTGTGTATATGGTAGCAAGGGGTAGACAAGAGAGTTGCTGTTCCGTAAGATATATTTTATTCCTGGTAAGCCTGTAGGCCACTTTCGTGTCGTTCTTATATAAAGTTTCTGTGAGTTAATCATACATGGGTGAACAATGACAACAACAATCACCAATTTTGAAATCTTTCTATTTACAGAGGCTTGTGGGCAAATTTGTCTGTGATGCATGCACCTTAGTAGGCCAATGTCATTATTTATTAATTTATTTTTTTAACTGCGCCCTTCTCCCTGGTGGCACCGCCCCGAATACGAAGCCAGTCCGGCTCTGCAACAGAGCAACTGAAAAGCACGTACGTTAAAGGTGCCAGCAACACTAAGTACTACAAATTTGTATCCGATGTTGATTAAATATTAATTTCTGTTGAATTTTCCTTATGAATTAATACTTTATTAATTTATTTATTATTTAATAAATAAATTTGATAAAATAATTTAAAGAAAACAATTTGGTCATGCTATTCTTTGGTTGCAGGTCCCCTATATCACTGACTGATAGACAATGCCCGATCCAAGATTGCGGTCCTTAATTTCACCGACATATATGTCAATGGTCCTTTCTCTCATGATAGTAACCGCTGAGCTGTTTTTAAATTATATATTTATGTTTATCAATCAAATGGTCGGCGCGGCTGAGCCCACGATGAGATAAAATATGATGCAGAATAAGGTCACCGGTTGCTACCATGAGGGGAGAAGGCCCTATATTTTTGCCATCTTTGTTTGGTCGTTTACAGGATCCCCAGTTGCAACCATGCATTTGACGTAAATTAGCTCGATCTTACTCTTACGTAATTTGATGAAAACTAAATATTTTGTTTTCAGCGCATTTTCAAAATGGACATAAACTTTATTCAAACAACAACATAAATACCAGATTTGGTATATAAGATACATACATATAACATATAAACTAGACTACGTGCTCAACTATAAACTTTCAAAACTTGTTAAAACATTAAAACAGTATTTAGCTACCAAAGTCATAATTGTTTTGTCTTGCATAGCAATGACATACATGAAAAGGTCTTGATAGCTAAATTTAGAAAATGAGTTATTTATTTTACAGAGACTTTCCATAAAATTAACTCTAAGATCGGCGAACTTTGTGTTTCTGCATGACATTAAAAGGTGTTGTTCGTTCCCAATCTCATTTAGATCACAATGTTTGCATAATCTTTCACTATGAAACATTTCCGTATCGACCAGTTTCAACAGGTAGTTTATGAGCTGAAATTCTTAATTTTGTAACCGCTTGACGATGTTTGAAGTTGCGAATTGAAGAAAGATATTTTTCAAAGCCAAAATTTATTTTCAGTTTTTTAAAGACTCTTAATTTGCCATTATTTCCACCTTGTTGAATCTGCTCTTTCCCAGTATTCAGTATAAAACTCGTGTAATTTATTCCTCAAGTAATGGCAAAAATTTCCTTGTTCTTCGGGTGGTATTACAAAATTTTTAAAATTATTAACTTCTATGTTACATAGTTGTAGTAAATATTTTGTAAATAATATTGGTTGTAAATTAGAGTCCATACAGACTCTCGCTGCTTCACCAGCGAGGGTATCTGGATGATATTACTGACATTTTGTTGTCTAGCTGTTCAAACAATTGGGGTGTAACTACTCACACTTCATCGAAATGACACCGTTTTATCTCTGTGTCTTGTTTTTATCCATATCTTGGATTTTTCGAGATGTTTGTCTTCTGCATTATAATTCTTCAAATTGTGATCTAAGCCGTCTGGCTATGGATTATACTTAGAAAGTTGACAGTTCTTTGGCATCTATTTTCTATGCTGAGTTAATAAGTGCAGTGTATAATATGCTAATTAAGTATATGACGATTTCTTAAACGAAATAAAGTCTTTTCAAGGGCTTTCAGATTACAGAGTAAGGTCCAAAGATGATTAAGGGCTCCGCTAGCGCTCAAAACGTCAGTTTTTCGTTGCTAAAAATCTCGACAGTTTATACAACCTTTTCACTTTGCTCTGTTGAAAACACTGCCAAAACAGCACTCTACTTTTTTACGCTGATGAAATCTAAGTTTTCCTAATTGCCTACCCTTTCACTACATAACATGAAATCTTGGTTTCCTCTTCCATTTCACTACCACCTCTTGCTATTTCAAGAAAAAGAGTTCAGTGACATTGCCATGTAGCGTAGAGGCAGGACTATTTATCTTAAGGTCTTAATACAGGTTAAGGTTAGCTTAATAATACACTGACTCGTTGTCGTCTCGCCAACACACTTTTCCTCAATATGTCATTGAGTGTAAATGTCTGTATTAAACTTTAAGTGCTTTACGATGCCAGAGCATTCTGTACCTGTCACGGCAGCGCGTGTCGCCTGCAAGCTCCATTCACAGAAAACAAGTCATACGGCCTTTCTACTCTTGGAACCAAGAAGTTTAGATGATATAACTGGAGGTGGTATGCATCGACAGGGCAAACTGATTGAAATATTCAAACCAAACATATAGGCCTGAAGTACGTATAGTTTCAGTGCGTTGAGGATTAAGACTATATGATATACGTACTTCACCTACATTTGGCTTCAATCGACGAGCCAAATATATCACTGTACATGCAGTTATATATAGAGAGCTCACTACATGGTTAACTTATATGACTTATTTATAGTTTATAACAACAATTTCGCTCGAACCATGTTTTTAGTTTGGTGTTCTCAATATCCATGTGTACTGAAGGTTTTTGTTTTCCGTAGATAATATATACGAATCATGCCATTTGAACAAAGAAAAAAATGAAGAATATATATACGAATCATGCCATTTAAACAAGGAGAAATGAAACTGATTATCTCAAGAACGATAATACGTAAAGATAAGCTTAAATTCCGCGGTAATCGTCTTAAATACAAGAGGATTTAGGACAATTATATTCACCAGATGGACAGCGGATAATCTTGTAATAAAAAAAGGGATTTGATTAATACAAAATGGTCAAAACAATATTTTAACATTTCAAATGTAAAATAGAAACGGACAATAAAATTAAGTCAGTTGATGGGCAGAGCTGAAACTAATTGGGGAAAGAAATATGAAACAGACCCAGTGGTTAGGATTTATACGCGGAGCGTTCCACTATATTGCGTGAGACACGTAACGCACCAAAAAAGGCAAAAATATACTTTAGTCGTTTTGCTGCACCTGCAGATATGTAACTAATAGTCCATAGATTATGACATTGCCACAGGCTTAAGAATTTTGTAAAAGAAATAAAACTACACTTCATTTCAGGTTCCAATTAGGAAGGTGCTTACTACTTCGTATTAGGCTAATCTATAAACTAACTTTATTTATAATACTGGACAACTCTATCAGTTATCTAAACTGTTCTCAATACAGCCAGTACTAGAGATCCGCTATGGAGCATCCCTCCTTGGACCATTGGTTCAGAGTACTAGAGGAAAACTGTGCTGTTTGGAAGCACTATTCTCACATGCGGCCAAGGTGAAAATTTTAATCCGATAACTGTATCGAACAGAAATGAGAGGTGAAAGTCATGAACTTGCGCTAAACCAGTGTGCCACCCACTCTGTATGCTGATTGCTGAGAAACAGTTTAACAACAGAACTTGATCCAGCGACGCTTAAGAGGCCGACCTGCACCTAGCTAATATGACCCTTGAGAAGCTAATCTCGGTGCATGAAAAAGTGAAAGAACAGTATACGACACGCAAGTCGTCAAAATATGCATGGCACTTCAAAAAATTACGCTTTGCCATTGGGTATAGAATGGCATCATCCATCTTGTAGTATAGTAACACCTATATGTTGAAGTTGGTTCAAACTAGTGGAACGAATTCAGACTGGATTGAAACTGAGGCCTTATAAGTTCTGGAGTTATCACAGCAACTTATTTTTAGTTTTGCTGCTCAGGATGACCTGCATACATCGATCGCTGCCCACCGATATAGAGAGGATGAGTACCTCGCCATGGAAATCAGTCCGGTTTCAGCCCAAAGTCAGTCCAATTGCCTCCATACTTGGTCGAGACCAATCCGAATCCTTTCTCTCGTCCATTAGGTGAACCCGAATCCAGTCTAAATCTAGTCTGCTTGCGTTCACTCTGGTCACGGTTAGCTCTGGTCGATTCGTTATCCAAACCAGACCCCCAGAAAGTGTGGTGCCGTTCCTGTTGGTTCCGCACGAACAAACACACACACACACACACACACACACACACACACACACACACACACACACACACAAACACACACACACACACACACACACACACAGAGGCAGAAAACAAAGCTGCCTAAAAGCTAGCTGCCCGCAATTATGATTGGTTCTCTGGCAATCCACGTGAAATCAAATAATGAAATAAAATAAACCGTTATGAATTACAAGCGCATTGAGCCCAATCAGAATCTACTTCTCAGTTCTGGGAAGCTCAGTGCGGGTTCGACAAGCTATCTTAAAGGTCTTTAATTAGAATACATCAAACGTGTATCTTTACAATCAAATTACTCCTAAGGATTTTTCAATGTGGCCGTGTCGAGGCATATCAAAGGCGCTTTAAGCAGCCGCCATACGACACAGTTCAGACCACGGATCCCAGCTAAGCCCTAGGTGTTGATTTTACGGAGGAAGGAAAACCAGAGAACCCGGCGAAAAACCCTCGGAGCACAGGAGAGATCAACTAAACTCTACTCACATGAGTCCCAAGCTCGAGAACGGGGTTGTTCCCAGACGGTCACCCATTCAAGCACTAACCCCGTCTAACCGGGCTTAACTATTGGTGAGAGGCAGCGCCGTAACAGCACACGCCATCCGTGCTCATCCGTGCTCCTTGCGAAATTACAGGCTGTACACAGGCTATACGAAAACTGAATTCAATGGTGGTTTATTGTTCAATGTCATGATCTATATTACTTTGAAAAGCGTGCTATGCCTATGAAGTCTACTTACCGATACACCTCCCACACTTGCTCGGTCGTCGGTGGACTGGAACCTTGTACGAACGCACAGCAAAGAGTTCTCCCTCTTTCGAACACTTTGACCAACTGCTGAATTTTGACGCGAATATTTCGACGACGCTCTTTCGGATTCAGCAAACTCGCGCACTCCTGGGCACCGATGAAAATATTGCTATTATCCACGACAACCACAATTTCTCCCTTGTTGTCTATCACAGGTTTTGATTTACTGTTTGGAATAAGATCATGTCTTATATTCTTGGAATAGTGGTATTTCTCAAAGTTTTCTGATTGGGATTTGACATGGCTTTCCAATGAGATCGACTTTTGTTGTTTTTTGTCTGACAAATGTGCGACTCTAGTTATCTTTGGACTTAATGAGTTACTTTTAATAATAACTTGATCTTCGCCATTCCCTGGTGTGGTTTTTTGTATCTTCTCGTTATGAAGAAACTCCGTAGTGCAGGGCAGTTTATCGACGTCTTCGAAATAAATGTTACATAAGTTTTCTTTATTCTTGGAATTATCTTCAATCGTGGAATTATCTTTATTCTTGGCAAAAGTTTCTATGAAAAACATCATAGAAATAAAAAAAAATGGTTTTGCAAATTCAAAAATTAACTGATGGGGAATAGTTTAGGCAGAGGCGCTGAATTGCACAACGTGAGGGAACTTGGAATGCCTGTGCAGAGGAGTTGATTTGTTGTTGACTTGTTGTTTTTTTCCTAGTCCTTGCATCTTAAATTGTATTTCAACTCCTAGGATTTGAAATATCAATATTAATTGATTTTGAGAAGTATTCAAGTCTTGGAATGGAACGATTTTCTCGTATTTAATAAAATAAAGAAAATCCCAGTTAAAAATAAATAATGACTGCCTCACATAGCCTGATCAATAACGATGTAAACGATTGAGAAACAGACAAATAAACAGGCAGACACATACACAAAAAGAGACAGACGGACAGACAGACGGACAAACAGACAGACGGACATAGTTTGGACGAATTTGGCAAAAATTAAATATGGAACTTGACTGTTCCTCACCTTCAACACAATCCTCGCTTGACAGAAGATCAAACTCGCATGTCTTTGGATGTCTATTGGTATAACAATTGTCTACTGTAACTTCGCTTCCCTTTGGACTTATATTACTGTGGTCTTCAACGACCATTAGCGGTTCATTTCGTTGGACTTCTTGGCAATCAGGGTGTTTCACTTTACGAGAATCTCCATGCAGAATCGAAGCCACGCTTTTCTCTTTGTCTGTTTTGGGCAACGTTTCCACCCAGAGTGTCGAACGTGTGTCGTCGTCTATAACATCTGAGGTGGTTAAATATTTTGGCAGACCAACGTTGGTCTCTGATCTGTAGTCATATCTGTAGAGGAAAGACCTATTTAAACAAAAGAAAATAGTGTTTCACAACGTTGCCTCGGCTGTCTGAGGGTTCTTCCTTTGACAAGTAAAATTGTCAGAGCAAAAAGATAAAGAGATTGTCTTTGTCCGTCAGGAATGGATTAAAATTAAGATTCTCCCGGCGACATTCATTCTTTCACTATCACAGTATGTGAATTTTATAGTTATTCAAAGTTTACCTCCACAATTTTCGAGAAATCTTGAGCACGATAAGTGGCGCAGTACAGGCCAGTACTGTCGCGATCAGTAAAAGAAGTGTCCACTGCAAGAAAGATCTGATATATCCTCGTTTTTCTAAAGAAAAACAACCAGAAATGTAGGGTGGAAGAGAAGAGAGGAGAAGAGAAGAGGAGAGAGCAGAGGAGAGGAGAGGAGAAGAGAAGAGAGGAGAGGAGAAGAGGAGAGAAGAGATAAGAGGAAAAGAGAGGAGAGAAGGGAAGAGAAGAGAAGAGAGAGAAGAGAGGAGAGGAGAAGAGAGGAGAAGAAAAGAAAGGAGAGAGGAGAGGAAAAGAGAGGAGAGAGGATAGGAGAAGAGAGGAGAAGAGAAGAAAAGTGAAGTGAAGAGACGTGACGTGGAGTGAAGTGAAGTGAGGAGAGGATGAGAAAAACTCACGGAGAAATAAACCAACAAAGAACGCGGGCAGATGGGCGATTAATATACGATAACGAATATTTCTAAAAAAGGACTTACGCGATCGAGCTGTGACTCCTGACAATGTCTTTGAAAAGTGAGAACATTGGTTGGTATCTTGGATGCACGAACGAAGCTTGAAGTGGTATATAGTATCAGGTGTCAGTCGCCTGGCAACATACATGACGTCATTACCAAAATACTCCAAGTGATCGTCAATATGCAGTTCGTAATGGTGAGGTTTACTACTTTGCGGTTGTTCATACGGTTGCCAAGTTACCTTGATTTGCGTCTCGCCCCAAGTTTCAACCGTTGTGAGGTTAGGTTGGTCTTCTCCTATAGTAAAGGAAGAAATAAATCCTTTTTAATTTTTTATTCATTTATTTATGTTTTCATTTATTATAGTGTTTGGTCTCAATCTCAATCTCAGACTCGATTAGATCGATCTCACACTCGTTTAGATCAATCACACACTCTTTAGATCAATCTCACACTCGCTTAGATCAATCTCACACTCGTTTAGATCAATCACACACTCGTTTAGATCAATCTCACACTCGTTTACATCAATCTCACACTCTTTAGATCAATCTCACACTCTTTAGATCAATCTCACACTCGCTTAGATCAATCCCACACTCGTTTAGATCAATCTCACACTCGTTTAGATCAATCTCACACTCGTTTAGATCAATCTCACACTCGCTTAGATCAATCTCACACTCGTTTACATCAATCTCACACTCGTTTAGATCAATCTCACACTCGCTTAGATCAATCCCGCACTCGTTTAGATCAATCTCACACTCGTTTAGATCAATCTCACACTCGCTTAGATCAATCTCACACTCGTTTAGATCAATCTCACACTCGTTTAGATCAATCTCACACTCGTTTACATCAATCTCACACTCTTTAGATCAATCTCACACTCGCTTAGATCAATCCCACACTCGTTTAGATCAATCTCACACTCGTTTAGATCAATCTCACACTCGCTTAGATCAATCCCACACTCGTTTAGATCAATCTCACACTCGTTTAGATCAATCTCACACTCGTTTACATCAATCTCACACTCTTTAGATCAATCTCACACTCGCTTAGATCAATCCCACACTCGTTTAGATCAATCTCACACTCGCTTAGATCAATCCCACACTCGTTTAGATCAATCTCACACTCGTTTAGATCAATCTCACACTCTTTAGATCAATCTCACACTCGTTTACATCAATCTCACACTCTTTAGATCAATCTCACACTCGCTTAGATCAATCCCACACTCGTTTAGATCAATCTCACACTCGTTTAGATCAATCTCACACTCGTTTACATCAATCTCACACTCTTTAGATCAATCTCACACTCGCTTAGATCAATCCCACACTCGTTTAGATCAATCTCACACTCGTTTAGATCGATCTAACTTCTAATATATTATATATATATGACTTTCACTCGGATATACTCGGTTCTGGTAATCTGGTTACGGCATTATCATTCATATAATGGTTGTATAGTATAGAGTACATATATGTATAATAATAATAATAACTTTATAACAGATGACAGTCCATAAAAATTGATAAACTACTGGTCCTCGAGTATGATAGTGACTATGGTTAATTTCTGAAGAGCTTTATATACCCTCTGTGAATTTAACTGACAAATGCCCAAGCGAGAATACAAGCATGCATATATAGTAAATCGTAAACTTCCACTCAACGTAAATCAGCTGGGTGGAAACGCTGAATCCTTTGATAGCTAATTAATTCAGCCAGATATGTAATTTAGCTTTAGTAAGGGGAGATCGCAAACGACGGGGATGGGATCGATTTTGGTCCTATATAAGAAGACTAACTCTGACTCATCCAGTGAATAATGTTCAGCAATCACTTCACCGGATCATGCATGATTGCTTTCTTTTCTTTCACAAACACAGGCCCACCTGATGTTCCTTGTATCCACAGAAGTGCAATCGCGATGATGACGAGAAAACCTGACGCCAACTTCTCGTACTTCGAAGCATTCCTCCTTCTCGGGAAAGGTAAGCCATCGACCTTCAACATTCTACTTACTCCCATGGTACACATCCTTATTCTAACTTTAAAACAACCATATCACCAGTTTAAGCGTCTCTTGGCATGTCCGGTGCCCGTGTGTTGAGTCACGCGAGGCTTGCAATAGTAAGAAGTTGCAGTCGATCCGGTACATATATATGGAGTGATTCAGTAAATAGCGCGCAATTTCCTTTTAGTCTGTGATAAACATCAGTATTAAGCTGAAGTGTGAGCTGGAACGGAACTACTCCATTGTTTTCCGTTTTCGATTTACAGTGGTAGTCCAAAACAGCTCTTGGACAACAGTTCAAAGTTCACATATGATGTGTGTACTTTGAATCAAGTTGATTATTGAACGTTGCGTCCAAGTCCAAAGGCTTTGCGCAGTTTGTCAGGCCATATATCCTTCACTTGCGCTACGACACTCTCGCGCGTTACTGATGTTTCTGGGATAGATTTACATCTATTTGCAGCGCTCGCGTAAAGAAACTCGTTGCGCGTAATTCAGAATATTGCAAACTCACAAATAACGATCATCAATGGGTGTCAACAATGAAATTCGACCCTAGAGATTTCTAACGCGAGCGGTTGTTTTGTTCCTGCTGATCGAATCACGTGAACTAGAACGTCGTCAATATGGCAGTCATTTGTGATGACTCTGCAACTTAGTTAGCATAAAGTGATAAAGTTTCCGCTTTCTCCTTTTTCTTAGACACATATTAATTGTTGTGAGGAGTATTTGAGTTTTATTTGAGTTTACATGTTTTAAGAGAGACATCAGCCCAGGAAACTAAGAAATTTCATTAAATTATAAAATAATAAACAGTCTGTTGGTTGACTTCCAACTTTGAAAGTAATTTGGCACAAAACGTTCCCTTGTATCTTAGAATACTTGCTTGAATATCTAATTATGTATAAATAGTCATCAAAAATGATCTATTATACGGTATTCCTCGTCCGGTCCCGCGGTCCGAGAAATATCTGGAAATTCTGCGGAGGGAGAAAAACTGGAGAACCCGGCGAAAACCCTTAAAGCACAGGAGAGATCAACTATCCGGTCACCCATCCGAGTAACCGGGCTTAACATTTTGGTGAGAGGCATCGCGCTAACAGCACACGCCAATAATTAAATGGTATACGTGTTTTAGGGAGCACGGGTGGCGTGTGCTGTTAGCGCGCTGCCTCTCTACCACTACCAACTCACCCCTGATCAACCCCCTCTCCCCCAAAACGGCAATTTCTGTAGTATAAATTGTGGTGATGCGGGTGACGAATTGGTTATACTACAAGTAATATTTGGCTTTACGCTTATTAGCGCTCTATCAAACAGACAAAAACACATTTGGAAAAACAATTCCGCAGAAAACAACTTCTTTTTGACAGTTCAGACAAATAACAAGAAATCTCGTCCTTCGATAACCTCATGACCTTATCGACTAAGTAAATCTGACAGCGAATTACAACAAAAGTCCAATATATAACAACTAAAAATGATAAACTACCTTCTGAATGTCGTGATTTCTGTCTCGTCGACCACCCATACCGCGAAATTACATCTGCATGCTTGGCAATTGTCTTAGGGAGTCATTGGGCCCGAGTTAGACTTAGGTTGTAGACAACCTGATCAAAACAACTTTCTCGGCAAAAGGTTAATAAAATATCGGAAACATCTTCGCCTCTTTTTCCTGTACTTAACTACATATTTACCCTTACACGACGCCCATAGACGTAATAACAACGCCACAAACGGCAAGCTTTAATTCTTATGGTGTTGTGTTGTATTGTATTGTAGTTTGTGTCGCACTGTACTGCACTGCACTGTACTGTGCAGCAGGGCCGGCGCGAGCTTCTAGGAGTTGGGAGGATACGCTTTCCGAAGGGCACATTAGGTGGATTGCGCAATCACACCGCGTAAAACCAGTTTCAAGAAGAGGCCATTTGATCAGGGTTTTTAACTTTTGGTGTATATCGAAACAAAAAAAGCAAAACAGTACGTTTATTCTACTAAATCGTTATTTAGAAGTTATTACAGATTCCTACATGCAATAACATATAAAGTAATATGACAAAATGAAAATTATGAGATTCAATATGTTGCAAAGAAAACATTAACTACCTATATCCCTGAAATATAATACAGTCACTCACTATAAATTACAGTAAAGGAAAACAACATCATGTCCGCTAGCTGGAGTTTGTTCGCATAAAAAACACAAATTCGATAGCTAGTTAAAAGAACCAAACAAGGACATTCTGCCTTCACGACCATTCACAAAATCCTGAGTTAATCTGTTACTTGGGTCGTGGGAAGATAACGAATATTATATATTTGGCTACATTTTGTTCATAACAATCCAGTTGAAAAAGGCATGCATGCTCTGCGCGCACGCGTTTTGTTTAATATCCAGGGCTTGGCTAAAAAAGGGCACTTCTTCGCCAAATTATTGGGGGGGTAAATACCCCCCCTACCCCCCCGGTCGCGCCGGCCCTGCTGTGCAGTATAGGCTGTACTGCACTGTACTCAACAGGGACCTAGCCAGGATTTTGAAAGGGGAAGAACGAAGCGCGGAAGGCGCGAGAAACTTCTTGGGGGGTCCAGGGGCATGCTCGCCCGGAAAAGTTGAAATCTAGAGTCTCAAAAATGGCATTTCCTGCATTTTGGGAGAAGATTTTACACAATTCTGAAAGTTTGAAAAGTCATAAAATACTAAAAAAAAAAACCCCGTTGAGTTAAGTTACATGCGTGCGATACATCAATAAACGTCCAATAGTAACACTTCATAACCATATTTTGTTATCATATACCCGGGTATACTTAAACAAGCACGGAGACTGGATTAGGAGCCAAGGAAGGTACCATTTCATATTATTAGTCACTAGCGTCAGAAGAGCGACTGAGATCCAGTCAATAACCTCTGGCGGGTAAATCACCTGTGCATCTGAGTACGAGTGTTCAAAATAAAATTTCATCATGCATAGGGGGGAACGTGGTACTCAATACTGCACTGTATTGTATTGTATTGTATTGTATTGTATTGTATTGTATTGTATTGTATTGTAAAATACGACAACATAATAGATAAAGTAAAGCAGAAGCTTTGAAAACTACTCGTGCATGCAGAGTTAACTACAGAGTTTTCTACATTTTGTTTTTTGATACTTCTACTGTATCATCATACAATAGACAACAATCTGTTCTTAATAAAAACATCATGATTTTATTTCCGAAAAAAATTAAAACATGCCTGATCCTATAGGGCTTAATTTTAATAGTACTTTTAAAAGCACCCGCACTTCTTAAATTAGTAAATCATTACTATATACTTACTTTAATATCAGTATAATTTCCGTTTCAAAAAAGAAACATTGTCCATTGCCTGGAGAACCGTCAAAGTCGTATCGTTTCAAACTCATTAATACTTTATGAGTCGAAAACAAAGGCAATCAAGCAATGAGACGGTGCTTTTCCGGCATATTTATGTAATACATAAGCTAATTTCCACCTCGATTTTCTCTTAAATCACACAGTATACTGAAGTAATTGCACCAGCCGTGTGGTCTAGTGCAGGTTATATCACATTTGTCTATAAGCTGGTAGACCCGGGTTCAATCACCGTGGTAGGACTACCACTCGGGCTCTTAAAATAATTGTGGAGAAAGTGCTATCTTTTTAACAACACCAGCATGTAAATACTTAAGACTATCGAGTTTTCTCGGCGAACAATCGTATAGGCCGTCGAAACCCCTATCAATTGGGCTCCCAGCCTGTTGGCGCGTATTCCTTTCACCAAAGAGTAATAAACCGAACATCTGACTAAACTAATTGAACCCAAACGCTGTTATTGGATGATTACTATGGTCATGTATATAATTAGAGTATACCAAAAATACATTGCCCTCACACTAATACCATTTCTCAACGATGGTTTTGGCTTTCGGCTTTCCGTTTGGCTTTTCTTTTGGCTATTTATCGCTCCCTATTTGATCCTCTTTTCAGGGTTTGGTGTTTTTATTTCATCATACACCAATAATCGGCTTTCGCCTTCTTTTTTTTCCACCGCAATTGCGTTTTTCGTGCCAACTGAAGATGAAAAATAATAATTGTAAAAATGATATGTTCGTCAAGAAGGTATAATGTCTTGCCAAAAAATTGCAACGCTATTTTTTTTGGCTTAAAGTTGACGAAAAACGTCTCCAGACAAGCGGTTAATTTCGGCCATCTTTATTTCAACTTTCTTTAGCATCTCAAATAAATTAGTATTTAAAATATAAGTGAGTGCAGAAAAGCGTGAAAAGTGTACGGTGTATACGGTGTGGAGCGTTTTGACATGAAATCACAACTCATTATAGCCGCTTTGCAATGTATCGGTGACTATGCCAAAACGAAGGCAAAACCAAACTTTTTCACACCTTATATATAAAGCATATAAACAGTATAGGTGATGAATGTGGTGAATTGATGGCCCGGTAAACGATTTTAAGGAGAGACGACAGCCCATATAAACCACACCAGGAAACTAAGAAATTTCATTAAATTAGACTAACTATAAACAGTCTGTTGGTTGACTTCCAACTTTGAGAGTAATTTGGCACAAAACGTTTCCTTGTATGTTAGAATACCTAATTATTTGAATGTTTGCATTGCGACAAATTGTATTAAATCACCACAAATTCTCGCTTCTGTTTAGAATACTTGCTCGAGTATCTCAAAATGTCTGTTAAATTGCGATGTAGATCATCTAATCCTTGTCAGAGACGTTTCGTCATATACTCATCAGTTCAAATAGCAATAACAGTGAGCTCTCTCTCTCTATAAATATATTAATATATTATATACTTGGACTCTGACCATATTTTGCCTTGGAACAATGGGCAGCCATTGTTCTATGGCACAATGGCAAGTCCAAGCCTGACTATTTAATTGGAGTGATATCTGCCAGTCATTTATTTATTTATTTAATCACAAGACAATATACATGTTAAAAATAGATGTGAAAGAAGAAAATAATAATTTTACAGTGATGGGGAATCTACAAGAAAGCAAAATTTGCTTGTTTGGCGTAGATCCTGGCGTAGATCGTCATCGATCGGGCAAAGCCAAATATGGTGGACATGTAAACCTATAGTTTCAGGGGATGTTTATATGAAAGAGGGCCAAGCCCTCCTTGGCTTAAATGTCCTTAACCTTACGAGTGCTATCCTTCTTAGCCGAGATACTGTCTATAAACCGTGATCAGTCAAATACGTTGTAAAATTTGTTTTGGTTTATATGAGAGGAAGGCCAGATCTTGGAAAAACTGAGAAAAACAACTTTATAAAAATCTCTGGAAATTCCTGGGAAATCCTTGGAAATAGTCAATATGAATTTAAAAAATCTCATGGCATTTTGAAAATCCCTTTTTTTCTCGTACGGTTTTTTGGTACGTGATATACCTCTCGCATCGCAACGCAGGCACTAGCGGGAGAGCGCGCCTGCCACGCAGGCTGATCCGTATGCGCCCGATGCGAGGCGACTGTATTCGCAGGCTATATTCACCCCCGCAGTAATAATATTGGGAATCGAATCACGCGCGGAGACAACATCTGGTTGCATTTTTCTCCACTTGACAAACGGCCTAATTTGTTTTACGGAACGCCAAGTTTGCATCCGTTGTTTGTATACGGAGCGCTGTACATAATTAGTAACGGACGTCAATCGATATTTGGAGTCGATAGAATGTCCTTTCCATTAATAACACTCAGCCGAACTAGAACTGATGGAAATATTGGTAAAGGATTGAGTTTGGGGCGAAATTCTTTTTATAAAGCCCAACCGCGGGATCAGTTACGGACCCTTCAGGGGTCTTCCCAACTGAGCTATAGGAAGGTCAATCAGAGGTTTATAGTGCTTGAAAAAACTTGTAGAAGAGCAAACACCTCAACTCATCTCACCGCAACTTACCTCACCTCACCGCAACTTACCTCACCTCAACTTACCTCGCCCCACCGCAACTTACCTCACCTCAACTTACCTCACATCACCGCAACGTACCTCACCTCACCGCAACTTACCTCACCTCACCGCAACTTACCTCACCTCACCGCAACTTACCTTACCTCACCTCAACTTACCTCACCTCACCGCAAATTACCTCACCTCACCGCAACTTACCTTACCTCATCTCACTGCGACTTACCTCACCTCAACTTGCCTTTAACCTTACCTCACCTCACCTGAACTTACCTCACCTCACCTCAACTTGCCTTTAAACCTCACCGCAACTTACCTCACCTCACCTCAACTTGCCTTTAAACCTCACCGCAACTTACCTCACCTCAACTTGCCTTTAACCTTACCTCACCTCACCTCAACTTACCTCAACTTGCCTTTAAACCTCACCGCAACTTACCTCACCTCACCTCAACTTGCCTTTAAACCTCACCGCAACTTACCTCACCTCACCGCAACTTACCTTACATCACCGCCCCACAACTTACCTCACGGCACCACGACTTACCTTTAATACCTCACCTTACCGCAACTTACCCATGCCTTGCGCTACCCACGCGTCTTGTCCTCTCCCATTTCCTCCGTCTTCTCCCAGGCTTTTTCCAGCGTCTCATTTTCAAAGCATTATTATTTTCTTTCACTGATTACGCCGTGTAAACACATCGTTGATGTTGGCGTTGTCGTTACGTCAATTTGGTTATTAATGGGAAAATAACGAAGAGCTCAATTGACTTTTGAAGATAAACAATTTTACATGCTGTTTGTCCAGAATAGCGATCAATTACTGTTTATGTTACCGCTTTTATTGCACACAATTGCCAAATAGAGGAAGACGTTGTCTCACTTATCGAAAATTGAATTTGAATTCCGGCGCTTGCGGTTATCTAATTGTGGTTAGAAATAAACGGCATGAGCCTTTGGAATCTTGTTGTTTACAAACCTTGGATGGCATGCAAAAAGCTTGAGTCCGTTTTTCTATAGTTGTTGTTTTAAGAACGTTGTTCTTTTCTCTATGGTGCCGTAGCGTACAGTACACTACACTGCACTACACTACACTACACTGCACTACAACACTGCACTACACTACACTCCACTTCTCTGCACTTCAGTACGGTACGGTACACTACAGTACGGTACACTACACTAGTCACTACACTTATTACCATACCATACTATACCACAACACACCAGACCATACCACGCCATACACATCATACCACACGATACCATACCATATAATACCATTCCATACCATACTATTACTATAGCACACCAATCCATACCATATCATACCTTACCGTATACCATACCATACCATACCACAACACACCATATCATACCATACCACACCATACACATCATACCACACGATACCATACCATACTATTACTATACCAAACCAAACCATTCATATCAACCAACCCTACCTTGAACCTTGTTTTTAAATACATTTGTCAGTAATTATCCTTATTACCGATCACAAATTAAAGAGGCATTTAACATATTGACCTCTTAAAATTGGCGCGTTTGTTGACTCGCTGATAACGCTGACATCCGAGCCGTATGGGACTTCAGATAAGACTCGTCTGCGGCGAAAAATAAAACATGTTCCAAATTCTTGTGTTGAAATTGGCGATTACTGTCCAAAAGACTAGCCTCTTCACTCCTTTCACAAACGCAACCGTGCTTTTAATTCCTCCTTAAATGGTCAAGCGGTTCTGTCAGTTCGAGAGGATCTCCTAGGCAATGCGAAGCTCGTGGGTTTTTGTCGGCCCGTTTTAATTGTTCGCCTGGGCACCGATGAAATTTAATCACGCTGATAAGCTTCATATTAATAAAGCGACAGGGGCTGCTGGGGAAATACGTCCCGTCCTTAGCAATCAACTTCATTAAGTGAAAGGCGGTTTGAGTGTGATAAGCCTTGGACAGTTGGACCTGAGCCCTTGGACGATTTCGCGATGAAATACCTCGCTTTCTTTGCTCTGTTTATTCATATCTACCCGATCGTCTTCACCAAGGTGAGTTGGCGTGTTGAACGCAAAAAAATTGGTGAGAACACAAAACTATAATTCGTGAGACAATATTTAAGTACACATCGCTATACCTCATTTTTTTTTAAAGACAAGTAGAACGTTTAGCTGCCCTATTCTAGATACCACATTGCGTGTACTAATTATAAGAGGAAAACGGACATTGAACCAATCTTGTACATTACCCCCATCTTTCTCTCGTCTTTTCAAAAAACTTTTCTAGCTTTTGAAAAGACGGTTATCATCACTCAGGCCAGTCTGAAAGGTTTTATTTTCTTCCGCTCGGAGCGATTCATCAGCGAAGATAAGATTCCTACCGTACTTAGAATTTTAATTTAAGTTTCTTTACCATCGCGTTTATCGAGCTTCCTGCGCTAACTTCCTAATTCAAACACTTAATTTCGGACTAATTTGATTGCGCGCAAGTGAAGGACTGTAGTCTGAGATCAGTATGAAAGGACAAACGAGCCTGGTTTCGTGGTCGCGCGCGCGGATTTTTGCGTTGTTTAGAATCGCGCTTTCTCTACTCTGCGCATATTTTGTGCGCGCACTTTTGTACTGTCGTTTTTTAACCAAAATCAGGTGTTTGACAATGTATAGCTTTAGGTGGGGTCTTCAATGTTAACACCGCGTTTCTGCTGTGCGCCATATGCTACACGAGGCAACGAGTAGACGCGAGCTCAACAGCTTCATGTAGAGTTTACGTTCTGAATGGGGATCTGAAACGTGAGCGTCTTTTCCGCATTGTGATGTACACTCAGAGCCCAGCTTAGTATATACCAGTACAGGTCTCGAAATGATTCTTGAAAGTATACCATGACCGGTAAAAAATTACCGGTCACAGAAGATTTTTAACCGGTCATCTTTCGTTTTTTTAATTTGCGCCTATTTTAAGTGTACTTGTGCAGGTACATTTACAGTTAATCATTCTCAAGAAAATGCTTACTTCTTTGGCGGGAAAAAGATGAAAAACAGCAATTTCATATCTGTTCCCACTTCGCAGATGAATATTGACTCGCATTTCTCGTTGGACAGATTTGGCATTTCCCAACCCGATAATTTTCTTCGCCTATAGCCAAGATCGTCTTCGTTAGCAGGCACGGAACACACATTACAAATTGTAACCGCACAATTTACGCACGAATATTTGGTATTTGGACGCTGACAAACAGAACAATTGTTTACCATAGCGTCAGAAGACTGCTGTTCAGCCTCTGTGCCACGAGGCATCGCGCACGAGTGTAATTTGAGTTGTAAGCGTTAAAGTAGTAGGCTGTGGGCGCAATGCCTGCGGTGTTTTGAGAAGCGAGACTTCTGCTTTTCTCCAAACGAAACACAAGCAATTGTTGAGAAACAATTGACCGTACCGAAAAAGATGGCGACTTGTACATTTAACCACAATCCTTTGCGTGCAGTAATATTGTTTCTTGCAGTTATGGGAAGATATGGTTTTAAAACGATCAACTTTGGTAGGAGTGAAGTTCTTGCTTACTTAATCCATCTTAGCATGATAAACAATGTTTAGTTGTTATTTGAGCTGATTTGAGGTCACAAAGCATTGTGGTTAAATGACCGCCGCCGTCTTTTTCGGTACGGTCAGCTACTCGCTCTTGTACGCTTTTGTATTAAAAAAAATTACCGGTCATAGATGTCCGGTGAGCGACGTTATTTCCCGGTCAATGACCTATTTCGAGGCCTATTAACCAGTATTTGTGCTACAATAGTCACATTAATCGCCTACCCATTTTACTAAACTTCTCTACTTTTAGCCTTTGGCTTTCAGCTTTGTATACCGCCCACAGAGCCTTTGCCTTTTCAGGCTTCGAGTATATTCGCAGGCACAACATTATTATTCGAACATCTCGGGTGTTCTTAAGTATACGAGTTTATTTAAGCTCGCGTGTTTATCAGATTTTTTATGGAATTTTTAAATACTTGTGAGAATTTGTCTTTGCAGATTTCACTGCGGCGCGTAATATGTATAAGCTTTGCGGATAATCTTCAAAGGTTTCTGAGTTCTGTCGGACTTAAGTGCAGCTTATCAAAACAGTGCTTATATGGCGTGATATCTTATAATACTATATCCATCTTGTTCAGTCGTATTCTCAAGTATAGTCACTTACACGCGACTGGCTCGAGTTCTACTCGAACGCATCCAGAACCTTCCAATTTCACTTCCTTGCAGCTGGGTGCTGAATTACGAAAGGACGAAGCTATCGACCTGGCCGAGTTGAGACCTTGGTTTCGGGGGAATCAAAAAAGCGCGCAATATGCTGTCACCGCACGGCCTAACCAAGAATTCCGAGCGCCGCTATGCGTTATGCCGTGAAACACATAGTGATAGTAGGTGCTACTCGGTCTCCAAGTGACGAACCATATTGCGGGTGAGTAGAGAAACTCTTTCTCAGCACCTAATATCATTATTCTCCACCATGAGTTCGCCGTCCTACAATAATGATGACATGGTATTGTTTTTAATGGCGTTTGGAGTTTCGAATGCAAAACTCGTACAGAAATGTTTCTGAGCCTCTGAATCATACCATGCCAATGGCGATGAACACCACCGCGCTAGTCATTAGCAATAACAATAACATGTTTACAATTAGAGAAAAACAGAAGGTTCTAGGAAGGTCACCTTTCTGAACTTACAAGATCTGCGGAAAGAGATTCTGCGGGAACAGAAGCCCATGAGCACGGTCTGTTGTCAGTTTAACCGTCGTTCAACACTTTTACTGCTACAGACGACTTTTGTTACTTTAGAGTGTAAAAAGTGTTGCGTATAGGCAGTGTTTTAGATAGAGCAAAGTGAAAAGGTGGTATTAAAAGCTGCCGAGAATAGTTTTGATATAAACGGAAGCCCTTAACGTTGTCAAAACTATTCTCGATAGTTCACCACCTTTTTACTTTGTTTTTGTTGTTTCAACTTTGGCTAATGCCAGCAATCCAAGGCCTAACTTTGTATGTATTACAACGCGTGTTCGTTAGTTTAATTGCATGTGAAACAAGATAATTGTCGTTAAGCCGGAAAAGGGTTTATATACATCATCCAAGTCTTATCTGCAGTGCCGCAACTACTGGGTATTTACCACCCAAACATTTTGGCAAGTGCCCTTATTAGAATGTGCAGTGTGCACTGACTTTTTACCCAATCCGTGGAGTTTGGGTAAAATGTCTGCGCGTAGGCTATACGGAATGGAATGAATGCAGTTATGAATCTATTCAAATAATCTGCCCACTTTAACAGATTTTGAGTGTGAGTGATTAGATTTTGCTCAAAAGTGCCATCAAAGTGCAGTCACTAAATCGGAAAGGGCCCCCGATCCCACGGGCCCCCATGCAGATGCCTAGTTGCGCCACTGCTTATCTGCATGTGAACACGGTTCGGGTGCGCCTCGTCTAATAAATTCAATCTTCTCCGAATATACGTGTGGCCATTCGTTAAATTAATGTATGTGGTCAACGCACTCTCACGCCGCCCTTCCCAACGTTTTAACAAGTCTATACTTCGTGTGTGAAGTGTTAAGTGAATAATTGCTTTTTGACACAACTAAACCAGTTCCCGTCACTGCAGAAACCCAGGAGTTTCGACAAACAACGAAGCCGCCCGTTTTACGCTTCAGTTTTCTGTTCTTCGGATCACCATCCTTTTGTTTGCATACATGAAAAAGACAACGAAAACACACACTGACACCAACGAGAAATTGGGAGAAAAGCCTTTTTATAATGAATATAATCGCGAAGTTTCTTAAAATTTTAAGGTGCATTGAGAACTTGACCGAACGGTATATCATCATTCCACGATCTCAGTGCTAAGAGTCTGTTAGAGTGTCGGATTGGTAAACCGAAGGTCGCGGGTTCGAATCCCAGTCATGGTCGAGTAGCTAGAATTTTTCTCTACTTACTGTCCGGTATGGTTCGTCACTCGGAGTAACACGAGTAACACCTAATATGTCTTATCATTATTCTCCACCCGAGTTCGCTGTCCGACAATACTTATCCCAACAACATAAGATGCACCCTCGATATTGAAGAAACTAGATTTCGGTTTCGAAATATCAAATATAAGTACCATCATTCCACGACCTGCTCCCAATTACTTGACCTTGTAGCTCAGTCGGTAGAGCATCGGACTAGTAAACCGAAGGTCGCTGCTTCGAATCCCAGACGCGGTCAAGTAGAGTTTTCTCAGAGTTCGCAAAAATTATCCCAGCAACATAGATATATAATAATAAGTGTTGATTTAATACAATATATTGCGTGACTTGTTACTCTCTATATAGTGTATAGTATATGTTTTAACTTTGTCATCAGACTTCAGACAGTCAGACTTGGCATGCAATACATCACGCAAAACATTCACATTGTTCTCTTGAGTGTTCAACGTTGATTTCTACTTAAAAAAATAATTCGTCTATTTTCCTCTCCAATTAGTTCAGTTAGTTAAAAATGCAGCCCCATATAACTGTAAAGTTGTTTTTCTGTTTCGTCGAGTCAGAAATTAGTCCTGTTGAATTTTGAATGTTGCCAGTTCTTCGTTGATATATATGGCTGTTTTGATTGTATATACAGTAAAAACCCGCTAACAAGAACCTACCACTATTAAGAACCTCAGGCTGAAATTAAGAATTTATTTATATAAGAATATATAAGAAGAATATAAGAACCTATCCCAGGCTGATTTGGTAAAATGTAGGTTCTTGTTAGCGGGTTTTTACTGTATGTTCTTCGTTTTTATAACTCTTGCATCCATGCTAATATTATTTACTGCTCTGTTACCTGGGGTAATTGTTCTAAATCACTTCTGCTCCGAATTCTTCGTCTTCAAAATCGTGCAGCTCGTATTATTTTCCAAGCTTAAATGGATTCCAGTTTTTGATCTAATTAAGTTAAGGAAGCTTCTTCTACTATTCAATATATTACTTAACCCTGATGCTCCACGCCTCCACCTTCCTTCAAACTTATGTTTAATTTTTTATCTGCCAATAAACAACATGCTCGTACTAGAGCCTGTTTATATGATCTTAAGCTGCCTTATACCCACGTACTGATTTTGGTAAGCGCACATTTCTCTACAGTGCTTCGATTCTTTTTAACTCATTAGACAATAAATATAAGCAACTCGCCATGTCATCAGCAAGTACTACTGATGCTCCTACAATATTAAGAATAACTACCACTAAAAACAAACTCCGTTATTACTTTCTTGATAAACTTAATTGTATTGACCATCTAGAAGATTTGTTTTGCTTAAACTGTAAATTTCTATTGAATTGTAAATGTATTTTCTACTTAACTATAGTCTACTTATTTTTTCCCTGTATGTATATATAATGTATTCTGTTTACTATATTATTTTGTAATTATTGTTATATTTTGAGGGCCGTATGTTAGATAACCTTTTTGGTTAATACGTCTTTTCCCTCGTGAAATAAAGTTTTATTCTATTCTATTCTAAGCTATTTTACTCAGAAAACAATGTCTGAGTTCTTAAGCGGGACTCGAACCCACGAACATTTGCACTCAATTTTCCAACAATATGACTGTTTGTTAGTATACTATAGGAATTAAGCTTGGAGTTTGTAAAGTTGCAGGGTTATAGTTCTTCCTCGGTATAAACTCTTGAAAACGTTGTTCAGAAACTTCTGAGTTCCAGACGTAAGCCACGTGCCCCGAAACGGCAACTTTCCCAATCATGCTATAGCCCTATGATGGTAGCCAAAATTGTTTACGATGAGTATTGCTACTTACAACAGCTAAAAGGACACAAGCGTCAGGTATTAAATTACCGCTTAATTAATAGTTTTGTTCGAGACAAAAATGATATTTGTGTGAAAGGAATACTATTCTTAAAACGTTAAAAAGAGTAAGTCATTAGTGCGTTTTCTTACGGACTATTTAGTCCAAGTTTTGACATGTGTGATATTCATCATAATTTTAATCATGTGAACTTGAATTTGTCCACGAAGTTTTTCAATTAGTTTGCGTCATGGTGACACTGTGCCTTTAATAATAAAAGGACTTTTTACTATCCATGATTGTACAGCAAGAACTCAACCAAACTTTAAGTGACCTTTTATCCATTACTAGATATAGAGTAGAAAATGTAGAGTGCTATACGCGTGCAGGCAATTATGTGGTGTCCACAAGTAAAGCTGGGGCCTGAAAATAAAGGGAAAGATTGTGTTACGATGGAGGAACGAGAAGTGAGGAGTTGAAGTATTGAACTAATAAAGTATTTTACATTTAATTTGCGTGTACTGCATTTCGACAAAGCGAAAAGGTAGTGATCGAACTGCCGAGGTTTTTAAGAACGAAATACTGACGTTTCAAGCAGAGCCCTTCATCAGAGTAAAATTTACTCATTTACTCTGATGAAGGACTCCAATCGAACGTCAGTTTTATACCTTCTTAAAAATCTTGCCAGTTTACCACTTCTTGCTTTGTCGATACAGTGCATACACAAATCATATATCAGCCAAATATGGTTAAACGTTGACAGGAGAACACGCAGAAAAAACTGGCCGAGTCATTTCTGGGGAGAACAACAAGCTTTTTCATTTTTCATTCTTTTTTTTTTATAAACTGAAAAAGAAGTAAGACAGACTTCTCGAATCTCGATAGTGATGAAGGAGGATGTGTCGTCCAATCAATTCAAGTGTTGTCGCGTGAAGTGGTTGAATTTCAAGAATGTTTCTCTTCCGTTGATATGCATTTGCCTTTGGCTTTGTTATCACGGGATCATGCACGCGCCTTTAGTGTAAAACCATAAATCTTCGATAGTTTACGATTAATGTTCTGTTAACGCAATCTGAACTTTTTCGTCCGACATATTTGGCGTAACATGACCCATATTTGGTGGGTGTGTTTTTGTTTATTAAGATCAAAGTTAATTAAAGTTGTCAATAAGGAAAGCAGGACCTATACAATAACTATCTGTTGTCATAATAGAAAGCGAGAATTTGTCGGGTAACACCACGTTTATTTTATATTTATTGCTTATAGCTTTCGACCGGTTGACTCAGGCCTTCATTATTAGAGCAAATGCCAACATCGTGTTGGCTCACGTCCACAAAACAGTACTGAATCATGCAATTGTGATTTTCATTTTTGCGTGCATGAATAAACCTTAAATTGTCATTTTCATTTTTGCGTGCATGAGCATGTAAAATTAATTAAAGTATTGTTGACTGAAGAGAGCTATATATCCACGTTTTATTCAGTGATCTACTCTCAGTGGTCTACTGAAACATACACGCAAAAATGAAAATCAGTAAATCGCAATTTAAAGTTTATTTGCCTGCAATAAACCTTAAATTGTGATTTTCATTTTTGCGTGCATAAGCATGTAAATTAAGAGCATGTAAATTAATTAAAGGATTGTTGACTGAAGAGAGCTATATATCCACGTTTTATTCAAAGGTCTACTATCCTGTTTCGTAGGCGGATCTTTCACAACTTTGAGAGGCCTTCGTTGGCTGAAGTAGTACTTGTCGCTAGCTAGAAGTGATCTGTTATCAACGAGTGTAGACAAAAGTCGAGGGTCGAGGGTCGAGGGTGGATGTCGAGGGTCGAGGGTGGATGTCGAGGGTCGAAAAATGTCGAGAAAATGGAAAAATATCGGGGAAATACAGAATATTTATAAAATCACGAAATGCGTCATTCGATCATTTTCAGGAAGAGCTGTTTGAATGAAACTGTACGCGTGAGGAAGGCGAAGCAAGCACCCAAGAAGTTTAAAATTTAATACATGTAAATAATTCGCTTTAAACGCTAGTTCGGGTCTGCCATCCTTGCGTTTTTTTTATAAGTTTGAGTGTAGTTAATGGGAACCACAGAGGAGTTAAAGTCATGTAATGTATTGTTGAAGAATGAGGGAGAAATTTATATAGAAGGAAATTTGAATAAAAAGCGCAATCAGCCTCCGGCTATGTTGCGTATGGAAAGGCGATACGGCCCACGCTGTTGGACATGCAGTGTATATATATTGCTTAAAGAACCATGTAAAAAACGACAGAAGAAGAATAAAAGACATGTAACATATAGTATAGTGCAATCAGGATCTGGGACACAACCCTGGACGCGTTTCGACCTTCTGGTGGTCTCATCAGCAGGGATTTGGGGTTGGGAGTCAATGTAAATATTAAGTTAATTGTTGGAAGAGAAATAATAATCGCTATCAACACAATATATTAGACGAGAATAAAAGTGAGTGCTTACCAAACTTGTTGTGTGTTTAAGGTAGTCCAACGCATTTGAAAATCTTGGAGTAGAGTAGGAAGGTAGCAGTGTGTAGAGTTCTCGTAGCAGTTTAGTAGGAGAAACAAAGAATCACTTTGTCAGTCTTCGGATATGTAAAAAAATCGTAATTTAAAAGATTTTCGACTCGACACAACTCAGGATTGAGAATCAGAAAATGTGCTTGTGAAATATGTATCGTATATCAACTAGCGGTATATGTTACATGTCAATAGTTGACAGAAAACAGGCGGATATTCGATATTAAAAGATATTTAAAATAGATTTTGCGAAGCTAAATAGTGAATCACTACAGACAATTCCCCCACTTTTCTAGTTTTCTTTAACTATCCGTACCTATATATTTGAGAAAATCAGCGAGAAAGCGAGATGCCTGAAATAGGCCTTATGCGAATTATAAAGTTCTGTGCGAGCTTTTGTAATGACATGATTTTGAGTCTTGTGATCATGTTCGTAATATTCGAACCTATCGCCTCAAGATAATATTAATTACATTTCCGCGGCTCAGATACAAGCGCTGAACATTAAACAAATTTGCGCAAGGATGGCAGACCCGAACTAGCGTTTTATCGACATCCACCCTCGACCCTCGACATCCACCCTCGACCCTCGACATCCACCCTCGACCCTCGACATCCACCCTCGACCCTCGACCCTCGACTTTTGTCTACACTCGTTATCAACATATACAGCGGATAGTTTTTCATCCATTTAAGCGGATAACGTTTCACACCAAATTTAATATTATAGACTTACAAATCGAAAGTGCTAAAAGTTGGTCTGCACATGGGTCAGCTATGAAAAACAAGATTTATTTTCATTTAAAACGTTTTGCAGTGTATATATTGTTTTATTCTAGTAATCTATAGTTCCATCATATATAGCTCCATCGTGACTCTTGAGAATTCAAAAGTATCAGATAGTCTACAGTTTTTAGAAGCGGAAAAATCATGGTTCTAGTAAGTTCGCAGATTTTAATTTGCATATTGCAATTAAGTGTAATTTGTCCAGATAGATAAATAGAACTTTTAATTCATAATATCGGATACAAATTCTTTAAATCCGAATTCCATTTGAATTCTTAAACAGCCTATATCTTTAAGATTGTTGATAAGGATTAACAATTAAACGTGTGAATTGGATAAGTCATATACAATATTCGATGCAATACAATGAAATACACCACATTCCACCACACTATACTACTACACTGCAGTCTGCACTGCACTATATTACACTACACAACACCACACCACACTACACTAACACTACACCACCCCTACACCACACCACACTACCCTACACTACTCTACACTACTATTACATTACACTACACTACAATACAATACAATACAATACAATAAAATAAAATAATCGCATGTAAAAAGAGTGCTTTCAGTTCGACTCTACCGGTTTTCTCTTGTACTAAAAATGGGATGGCCCTTACTGGACCTCTAACGGAAACAGTTTAGATATAACTGATAGGGTTATCCAGTATAAATAACGTTTGTTTAGTTTAGTTATCGATTGCAGATGAAGAATTTTAAGTACTAGAAAAACGCTCGCTATCTTCGGCCTCTACTAACAGGGTGCGTTTTGCTTTCATAGCGGAACGCCACCTGTGTTAAGTGGCAATATGTCTGGCTTACAGTTTTTCGAGCGAAAATTATAAATCACGAATTAATTGTCAAAACACAACCAATGTCATCGCCCACTGTGTAATATCGCTTATCTCCTTTTGCTTGACAAATATTTTGCTGTTTATTGGGAATAATGTTTACTTAAGCAGTCTGTTTAAGGTGTGATTGCATATAGCGATAAATCTGGCTGTGTATAAAGCCCTAATCAAACGAGAACGCAAGTCATCGCAAGTTGGCAGTCAGAATTTCTGTGGCGGTCGTTTGAACACCCAAATTAACAAAATAAAGGTTTCATGAGTGTTTTAAACAAGTTTTAACTTTGTCACGGTACATGATATTTTCGGGAAACTATTCAGAGCGGCTCGCTGAGATAGCGTGACTGGCAACTTGCGATGACTTGCGTTCTCGTTTGATGATGGCTTAAAGCCCTAATCAAACGAGAACGCAAGTTAGCTTACGACGACTTGCGATGCCACCAGTCAAACGTCGGCACAAGTCGTCGCAAGTTCTGCACTTTCGCTAGTTCCCACGCCTTTTCGCTAGTTCTCATGGTAGTTTCTATGGCGACGGAGCACGAATGACTTGCATCGACTTGTGCCTAACTAAAACTTGCGATGACTTGCGTTCTCGTTTGATCAGGGCTTATAACACTAATCATCCTTAGACAAGTTACAGTAGGGGTGTCATACTGTGCCATATACATTGTAACAACTTCAGTGTAAATTTTGTTGCGATATATATAGCACAGTTTTAAATTGCGAGACATGTTTAACACCGATTAGCAATTTTTGCAGAAACAAAATTGTCCCGTAAAATTGCACAAAGCTCACAATAACGGTTTCATGATTATATAAAAACATAAAAGAGATACTAGAAACCTGCACAGAAGTACGGATGATCAAAATTAAAGCGAGATTGAAAGGGTTGAAAATGTAACACATCTTAATTTCTGTTGGCCAGGCAACAAGTTTAGGTCAATTTGCGTAAAAAGTTGGTATTAATAAAGGTTCAGAAATCCTCTATAGTTGTTAAGCGACTCGTATTTCACACTGATCGAAGTACCGTCAACTCTCGTTATAGCGGACACCTTGGGGACCGTCATTTGGTGTCCGTAATAACGACAGTCCGCAATAGCGGGATGCGATGAAAATATCCCGATTTCAGGTTGTAAAATGTCACTACAATGTATTACTGCTTTTTTGTCCAAAAATGTCCAGTTTATTTCAATTTCTAGTCGACGAGCTGTGATACATAAGTACACAGTACAAGTGTCAAAAATTTGTATTCAAATACTTTTTTAATTCCAAAACCAAAAATACAACGGTAACATGAATCAGTAACATAAATATGTCACTCGATAAATTAAAAAGTCATTCACTTTCATGTGTCGAGAGAAAAATACGTCCAAGGTGTCCGTTGTAACGAGAGTAGAACAATAAAAATGTTTGTTGGGGACCACATGAAGTGTCCGCAATTCCGTAATAGCGAGAGTTATTTCAACACATTTCATAGTAGTTTCGGCCGGGCATTTACCAACTGTCCTTAATAGCAGGGTGTCCGTAATAGCGGGGTGTCCGCAAGGCGAGAGTTGACTGTAATGTAAATCTTTTAGCTCAGAATTTCAAACTAAGACAACTGAGGTAAAATATAGCGCGCGGCATATAGCCCCTTGTCATGCAGTGCTGAACGAAAACTCCCATTATGCTCACACGCACTTCATTATGCATAATCGCTTTCTTATTTGTCCCTGTGTAGACAAAAGGAACCCAAGACTGTGATTTAGTTTGCTCGGCGACCGAGAAGCGTGCTGTTTGTGGATCGGATGGAGAAACGTATCAGAGCAAGTGCTTACTGAGATTGAAGAAATGTACGTCGGGAACAAAATTACATATTGAGCACGTTGGAGCTTGTCGAGGTGAGTTACAATCAACAAAATGCATTTCATCTTCTCATGCCGTGCCCTTCTCAGACCCCGTTTACACGATGCCGATACAATTTGAAAACGGAACAAAATCATTCCGGTGTGTAAATACAGGCCAAAAAGTCTTGCGTTTACACGGTGCCGGTATAATATAATGACGGATTAGCATGTGACTATTCTCTTCTAATGAGAATTGAGAAGACTTTGTGAATACTGCTGACCCGAATACTGTGGTCGTATATATCGTGATTACCGTCATCAAACTGTTACGGCACGGGCGTTTACACGGTACCGGTTAGTGTTGCGTTTTCATTTCATGCCGTCAAGGAACCCGTCTTCATTTTGTGCCGTTTTCATGTCATTTTTGTGCCGGTATCGTGTAAACGCAAGGCCTAAACGGCATGATTTTGTTCCGTTTTCAAATTGCACCGGCATCGTGTAAACGGAGTCTCATGCAGTGAACTCTGTAGTACAACACTGACCTATATAGCATACGTTTGGTGGACGTTCGTCGAGCTCAATGACGAATGTCCGCCAAACGTCTGTTACATTACGCCATTACGCCAAGCTCGCAAACGTACCACATGCTCTACATGTATACGTACAACTTATCATATCACTGACCTATATATATAACTGTACAGCGGTCAGTGCCGTCTCAAAAGTTACCGAACAAAGATGGCTGGGAAATATGGGTTGGTGTGTCGGTTACCAAATGAAATACCCTTAACTTTAACCACTTCTAACCCTAAGCATTCTGATGACCGTTACTTGATACATCAACCGGACGGAATATGGGTCTTTTTTTTTCATGGCATTACTATGAAAGGAAGAACGACTCATAAACAGCCATCTTGGATCGTTCGCCTTTGTCAGTCATTGCATGCAGTCTAGTTATAATATCCATTGGAAAGCTGTCTGCCTGGGGGGTTGCAGGTTGCTCTCTCAAAATCAGGATAGGGTGTAGCGCAGTTTTAAAACCATGACCGCGGTTCCGGACTATAGGGATCGATCTTTTTTTACCCTATTTCAGACAAAATGGCCGAAAAAGGGGAACCTTGTTCCATTGTAAAAAAAAATAGATCCTGTTCTAGACCAAAAGAGTGATTTGTATTCCCTGTTCAGTCCAGACTATAAAAATGGTTAACACGTTAATATAATACCGGACACTCGACAGTGTAAAAAAGTAATGTGCTGGCTGCGTTTTAAGCGAGGGTGTATCACTCCTAAAAATCTCGTACACCTTTAAAATTCCGAAAATCCCAAAAATATCAAAAAATCCAAAAAAATCTCAAAAATTCCCCGAAACTCCCAAAATTGAAAATTCCAGAAATCTCGTACACTTTTTCTGGTGTGATACACCCCTCGTTTTTCAGTACGTATGCACGGAGCTTTATATTTTATTTATTAAGAAAGGGTCTGCTCGAAACGTCAGTAGTTTGTTCCCAAAACCTGGCCAGAAAAGCCGCTTTTTTTATATCAATAAACCACAGAATAATGAACTATTTCAATTTCTTTAGCGCCGCCATCTTGTTTAGAAGACCGAAAGCATGTGTTTAAGAGTATAAGAGAGGAAGGACTACTTAGCTTCACTATTTTTATACCAACATGTGACGAAGACGGCTCTTACTCTGCCGTACAGTGTCACAAATCCGCAAGTCTTTGTTGGTGTGTGGATAAACACGGAGAAGAACTTGACAATACTAGGATTCGCGGCAAGCAACCAAACTGTCGAGGTAAATAAACATATATGGGGTAAGATAGTCGGTCTAAAACAGCAATCTCTAACGTTCGCTATCACTCAATCCAAACTTGCCATCCTGTTTCCTCGAGAAAATCATCTCATTTCCAAATTTAAACTTGCGTCTCAATGAAAATATTTTTTCCTTTTTAACATCTTACTTCCACCTTCCTAATTAACCCTTCATTTCTTTTGTTTGTTGTTTTTTTCTTCCTTCCCCCCTTCCTTCTTTTCTTCCTCCCTTCCTTCCCTCCCTCCTTCCTTTCTTTCTTCCTTCTCTCCTTCCTTTCTTCCTTTTTTCCTCTTCCTTCTCTCCTATCTTCGTCTTTCCTTCCTTTCTTTCTTCCTTTCTTCGTTCTTCTCTTTCTTCCTCTCCTCCTTCGTTCCTTCGTTTGTTTGTTCTTTCATTCATTCATTCATTCATTCATTCCTTCCTTTTCTTTCTTTCATTCATTCCTTCCTTCCTTCTTTCCTCCCTAACTCTTGCCTTCCTTCTTACTTACTTCTCTCTTTTCACCCTCCTTCCTTCTCTCTTTTCCTCCTTTCTCTCCTTTTTTCTCTCTGTCCTTTCCTCCTTCATTCCCTCTTTTCTTCCCTTCTTTCTTCTCATTAGGTTATTACTAATTCACTTATGTAAATATAATTATTATGTTAGTGTACTTTATAGACCTTATTCAAAAATGGCCGCCGAATTAAAATTATTGTATATACATATAAATTAACCCTTATGAACTCGTTTTCATGTGTGAAATTCAAAATAATTTTTACTTTAAAACGAGGTCATAAGGGCTAATTTATATGCACATAAAAGAATTCTAATTCGGCGGCCATTTTTGAATAAGGTCTATATCATACTGTATTTAACCTTGATGAAACGCCTTTGTAGTTTGCTTATATTTTACTTACTTTACAACACATAACGAAATTAAGACGAAAAAATAATGACAACAATACATGAAAGTCAAAGTAAAACAATAAATCAAAGTTGAGTGCAAATTATTAATTTAAACCTGTTAGATTCTTAGACCATGTATGTTTGCAATAACATTTAGTTCGACCAAACAGAGATCTCCAGCATGAAAAATACCCGTTGAGAATTTTAAAAGGTACGAACTGTGAACGTTTTCTAAAATCCAAGAAAAAAATTGTTGACCTCAATGCAGATGAAACCTTACAAGTGAAAGGAAGCGCTTGAACGGTGACTTCAGTCAAGTCAACTTATTTTTTTATTTTGGACTGTTCTTGTTGTCTTTGTAGTTGTTGTTCGTGTTGCTGTTGGTGGTGGTGGTGGTGGTGGTGGTGGTGGTGGTGGTGTTGTTGTTGGTTGTGGTGGTGGTAGTGTTGGTGCTGATGGTAGCGGTGTTATTATTGATGTTGGCGCTGTTGTTGTTGATGGTGTTGTTGTTAGCGGTGGTGTTGGTGTTATTAGCACTGGTGATGTTGGTGCTGTTTTGTTGTTGTTGTTGTTGTTGTTGTTGTTGTTGTTGTTGTTGTTGTTGTTGTTGTTGTTAGTGGTGTTGTTGGTGGTGGTGTTGATGTTGGTGCTATTGATGTTGTTAGTGGTGTTGTTGATGTTGGTGCTGTTGTTGTTGTTGTTGTTGGTGTTGGTGGTGTTGTTGATAGTGGTACTGTCGTTAGTGTTAGTGTTGGTGTTGGTGTCGGTGTTGGTGTCGGTGTCGGTGTCGGTGTTGGTGTCGGTGTCGGTGTCGGTGTTAGTGTTAGTGTTAGTGTCGGTGTCGGTGGTGGTGGTGGTGGTGTTTTTAGTGTTGGTGTTGGTGTTGGTGTTGTTGTTGTTGTTGTTGTTTCATCTGTGCCTTCAGTTTTAATTGTATGTTACTTTCATTTGATAGGTTGTTCCAAAGAAAACCGCGTGAGTTTTAACAAGAAGGTCGTGACTAGTTTTAAAAAAGAAATGACAAAACTATCGAAAAAGAAAGGCAAGTTGTTTGTACTAATCTCGTCCTCGTTTCAGGATGTTGAAGTCGTTTGTAGTCTTTAGCTTGGCCTTGGCTCAAAAAGTTGAGTGCTGCGTAGGCAGTGTTTTATATAGAACAAAGTGAAAAGGTGGTATTCTTCTGAAGATTAGACTGTCAAAAATAGCAAAAAAGTTAATACACCATTGATAGCTTTGCTGAACAATAGTGTATAACAATAAGAATATCTTGGCTGGTGACAACATGTTAAGACTAAAAATATCATTCATTGTTTCATCCATCATTCAACGCGGATATTGTTAGCATTTGATGACGCAACAACAATGGAACAGGGAGTGATTTATGAATAGAGTATTGAAAGTTTTCATGGCAATAATGTAACACAGATAAGGTTTGTGAAAACACCCTGCACGTAAAATATTTATTTGCTAAGCTTTCGGCCTGTTTTTGCTAAGTTTTCGCCATTGTAGTTTTCTCACGTGATTTAATCGATCAGTTGCTTAGTTTATAAATGACGTGAGCCAACAGCTTGTTGTTATTGCTCTGATGAAAGCCTGAGTAAACCGGCCGAAAGCTTAGCAAATAAATATTTTACGAGCAGGGTGTTTTCACAAAACTTATCTATATTTAGACATTTGTTGACAAAATTCTGCTATAGTGAAAACAGATGTACATGCATGCATGCTAACTCGGACATGATAAGAAATGCTATCGAAAGAAGAGGTATATATATGCTAGCTCTCACCAGCGATGCATGCAAAGGTTGTGACTTCGAGTCCCGCTTGGAAACTCAGAAGTTTTTCTGGGTATTTTATTTTATTTTATTTTATTTAACTTTGCCCTGATAATATCATTAATTATATATGTACAATTTGCACCAACAAAAGTAATACAAGGCAGGAATACCACAACAGCTAAAGCCAATTACTGCGGATCCTTTGTTACAAATATTACAACAACATACAAGTTTAACAGTGAACGGAAATACACATGCACAAGATAATACAAAAACAATGAATCTAAAGTAAAAGATAAAAGAAAAAGAACGCTAACACCCCCCCCCCCCCCCCCCCCCCCCCCCCCCCCCACACACACACACCCCAAAGGAAAGCTGTGAATTAATTAATTATTTAATTAATGATCAGCTCGAAGCACATTTTCACACAAAACTCTGCTATGTCTAATTTACATTAGCCTCCTCCGCAGGCAACTCGGGCAACTGTGTGGCTTCCCAGAACTGTGACGTTTTGATCAAGATCTTGACTGTATTTGGTTGAGATATTCAATTTGGCCTAGCACGAAAGGGACAGGAAGCCAGAACTGTGACGTTTTGATCAAAATCTTGACTTTATTTTAACTGTTACGGGCAATATTTTGGTCGAGATATTCAAGACAGTTGAATTCAAAACGTCACAGTTCTGGCTTCCTGTCCCTTTCGTGCTAGGCCAAATTGAATATCTCGACCAAATAAAGTCAAGATCTTGATCAAAACGTCACATTCTGGGAAGCCACACAGAGTTGCCTGCGGAGGAGGCTGAAATTACACATAGGTGCGCCGCCAGTGCGAAAAGAAAAATTTAATCAAATTATATAATCCCGGAAACTATTACTTAATGTTTTACTAATCCCATTGTATCATTATGGTTTTTTTGCTTTATATGTTCTTTATTCTGTGTTATATATCCTTCGAATTCTAATTCCAACTTCCGATTCTTTCAATTTTGGAATTTTATAACATAGCGATATGCCCAAAGGCTGATTTTCCTGTCCGTTCCTGTCCTACGTAATTAGATTTCCCTGAGTGGAAAGTAGCCTTAACTCATCCCTGTCCGACGGCTTCCCAAAGGTGAATAATATCGTCTGGCGTATAGCCAGAATAAAATACTAAAGACCAATTGGGACAGGAAAGAGTTAACGTATAGGTTAAGAAAGACAGGTTAACTTTTCTGCCAAAATGAAGTTGACGAGGAAGGTGATAACGATGAACATGGTGGAACTTTTATTCAACCAGAGTAACTTCTTCAAAATAATGCTGTTACTCCCATTCTATTTCCTACTCCCATTCTATTATATATTTATTTGTCTACTTTCCTTGTTTCTCCGTTTTAAAGCTAGATTTAAGATTAGATGGTGAGCACCTTGCATGGGACCGTTTGTGCTTTACCAGATTTTGGCATATTATATTTTATGTATAATTCTTTTTTTTGTCACTTCCTATTAGTCATATTTCAATTTTAATTTTTAACATGTATAATTAGCCTATCTACTTCTTGTCTGTACAAATGTATGTATGTAAATATAAATCTATTTATTGCCAAAATAAAGCTGTTAAAACAATGAAGGCCCTAACCTTCCTTGTCTTTAGCAGGTAAAGTCAATTTCTTGGACGTTGTCCAGTGGAAAATGCAGGATCTTGACCAAGATAAAAATGGTCGTCTTCAACACAAAGAACTTAAGTCACTCATAAAGAAACTCAAGAAAGCTTACCCGCCGAGAAAATGTGGTAAAACGCTGTTTTTCTATTGCGATAAAAATCAAGACGATGTCATTACAAAGAACGAATGGTACACCTGTTTGGGTTTTCAAGGTATTTGTGAAAATTTATTAATTTATTATGTTATTAATTTATTGATTTATTATTATTATTAATTTATTGATTTATTAATTAATTTATTTATTTATTCATTTATTAATTTACTAATTAAATCTATTTATTAATTTATTAATATATTTTTTATTAATTTATTTATAAAGTATCAAGTTATTAATTTAATAATTTATTAATTTATTTAATTTATTTATTTGTCTATTTATTTATTTATTTATTTATTTATTTTAAGGTTCAAGCCCGAAGACAACTCCTCGACCAGGTCAGTCCTTCAAATGTTTATTTTCAAATTTATGGCATAATTAACAATTGCACCCGCAATTGCCATCCATTTTCAAGGCCGTTGAGAGCAAAATCCCCCTCCCCTAAATTTACGTGAAATTTTAACGTACAATAGTCTTTTTCAACCAAAACAAAGCATTGAATAATTACAGTCCCAAGAGTAATCCCAACACCATACGGGAACAGTGCTTCGATGAGGAGGTACTTCGTGTTAGGTACACATAATGGTTTCAACATATTACACCAGTCACCAATGATTAGGGACCTTAAGATGCTAGGACGACGACGGCGGTTAAAAAGCCACTCAAATTTTAGCATTAAAAAGAAGTCACGGTTAACTGACTACTGTATTCAATACTTGAAGCTTGTTTTAAAATTTTCAGAGTGTTAAAACGGTTGCAGTGTCTGTGTTAAGGCAATCTCAGACAACAGTTCTCAACACCCCACGAGTCAACGTCGTCCTGAAGACGTGAAAATGCTCTGAGTGGCGTTGTATACAGAGCGAGGACGGTGTTCAGATAACTCTTGGGACTAGAAATTATTCATTATCTTTGTTTTGCAAGAAGAATGCTTTTGTTTGAAGGATGTCGTCCTCGAAGTCGTAGATCTTAAGGTCCCTATTGATGACGTCGCGACGGGCGAGTGGAGCAATGGGCCCCTTGCAAGGTCTCGGGCCCTGGGTATCCCCCCCCTCGCCGGCCTTGTCCATTTTTTATAAAAAGAAGTTGAGTGCTGCGTAGGCAGTGTTTTGGAAAGAGCAAATTAGCAAACTGAAAAGGTGGTAACTGCCGAGATTTTTAGTAACGAAATACTTAAGAAATGGTTCATAGTTTGGCGTGCTCCATCGAGTTATGGATGCATGCGATAAGTTGAGAGAGCACGAAAAAAGCGAAAGAGTTGGTCGAGGCAATAGCTAGATTTTGAGTGCTCTCCCAGCTTCCCAAGTGTATCCAACCCCAGCTGGGGGGGCCTTGGCCACCACGCCACTGGCTATAACCTATATACAGCACTCTTGCCAATTACTTACGTCAAATTAATATCCCAAGAGAAAACCTCCTTTGTTGGCTAATAAGAAGGTTACTACGCCCTTGGTTTATGAAACAACTAATTGACAGTTCAATAACCCTTACTTACAATTTTGGGTATTCATATAGGCATCTTTTTATTGGAATTTCTTTTATTATTTCTTCAATACACAGATACTCCTAGGTGCTTCAAAGAGCATATAAAGGCGACAGAATTACAACGGAAGCAGCCAAAGTCGAGTGTGTATATCCCGTCGTGTAACACGGACGGAACATATAAATTGGTTCAATGCGAGAAAACGTCAAAATTTTGCTGGTGTGTTGACCCCATGACAGGAAAAAACATTCCACGTACGTCGGTCAAGAATGATAAACCGGACTGTACAAAACACTGTGAGTTTCTAATCAGTAAACTGTAAAATGTCACATATTATCCTAGTTTAGTGGTTCGCAAACGTTTTTGGGACCTGTCTTCACAACAATCACCCCTGATGAAAACATTAGATTAGAGTGTCGAAACGTTGGGTCATGAACAGTAACTTTCGAGGTTACGTTCAAAAACCTTTGAACCAGGACAATAGACCATTTGCACGTTGACGTATACGATGGCGTGACTACAACTGCCAGAATGCTTTGCCAGTATTCTCATAGAGATCATATAAATACTAGAGGGGGCATTGGCGGGAAAATTTGGTAACCACATGGCAGCCGCCATTACCTATGATATTTCAGTCAATTGGTTGGCAAATGTACTAGACCCAGTCCTTTGCCAACCAACGCGCCTAATGTTTGCCTCCAAAAAAATCCAAGATGGCGGCGTTCAATTGGTTACCCGCGGTTGGCTGAAATTAATATAGGATACCCCCTCTAGTATTTATATGATCTCTATAAGTATTCTAGTGTTTCGGCTAAAAGGTATGACAAAAAAGGACACGTCCAGTCCTTTCGCGGCTTTTCCAAAATATGTCGTCACGTTTGTTTTTTCCGAGTTTGTCGTCAAGTTTCAGTGAGTCTCAAGATTTTAGCAATCTTTTCGATTCCCTAACCACAGCATAAATCCTAACCCTAATCCGAGAAATCTGGTTTACCCCCGTAGCAAAATATATTTGACGACATATTTTGAAATATGAGCTGCGAAAAGACTGGACGAGTTCAATGGTCCAACCTCGTACCCAGGGCCATTTGTAGGGAACTGGGCCAAGATGGCGGGAACAAATGGCCCTGGTGGAGGCCAGGCTATCTCAGCCTCTGATTGGTCAAGAGCTTTGGCGTAAATCAGACGATTTGACTTTGTATTGTTTTTTTTTAATTGTATTTTGACCTTGTCGGTTGTTCCTGCACACGGCACGGGAAATTATATTTTAAACCATGCAATAATTAGGTCACTCAGTTTCGCCTTTTTCTCAAATTAGTGTCAGTCATTAGTGTTACCACTTTTCTCTAGTCATGTTAAAAAAATATCCATACGAATGAGGCAGGCATGCATGGGTGGCACAAGCTTTTAACGCGCTGCCTCTAGCCGCTGAAGTTCACCCTTTAAAGCCTGAAGACGAGTCTTTAGTATTTTATCTGGCTAACGTACGCCAGACGATTTTATTCAGCACAGGGAGAGGTCCAGGCCTCAAAGGGTTAAGCCCGGGTCGAATGGGGTTAGTACTCGGATGGGTGACCAACTTAGCTTTATGTAAGAAGAGTTGTTGGTTCTCTGCTGTGCCTCGTGGGTTTTTCACTAGTTTCTCCTGTTTTCCTCCGCAAAATCAAGACCATAGTTTCCCCAGTTAATTCTCCAAACTAGTTCCATCAAAGGGTGAGGATCATTGGGTTATCAGTATCAAAATACTCTCATATGTTACCCTCAACAAGCAAAATTGCTTTACGTTTTACTTTACCTTTACTTTCGCAACTATATGCAGTGGCGGATCAAAGGGAGGACACTTTGGGCAAGTACCAGGGGCTCGGAGCTTTTGCCGGAGGGCCCCGCAGATTCTTGGGGCCTTTAAATAAATATAAATTCCAGCAATGTAGGTTGAGTACCATAAATAAACACAAACATTTTTACAAGATAGCTATTCACAGCTGCCAGCTGGTTGCCATTCACATTTTTTTGTTAATTTTCTCCGATTTTTCTAGTCTCTGTCTTACTTCGGGAAGGGGGGGAGGTGTGATGATGTGAGTCAGCTACTTATGTGCCAGGGGGCCCGCTCTTGCTTGATCCGCCCCCCTGACTATATGGTATTCTTATCTTCAGCGCGCCCAACTCCGGTCAGTTTTTACCCGACGGAAAAGACCAGGGTGGTCCAAACACGACATGTTAAGCCAACAAGAACAGAAAAAGCTTTAAAAATTGACCGTGGTAAGAAAAATAAAGGTAAATTATTTTATCGTTTTTATATATCTTTAAACGTTCGTCAGACTCAAATGCTCAGAAAATATTTTTAAAGCGCATGCAGACATATCCATGGAACATATATGATAGATAATATACATACATGGTGGAACATATGCATAGTCATAGATTTGGGCATGGATATATATATATATATATATATATATATATATATATATATATATATATATATATATATATATATATATATATATATATATATATATATATATATATATATTTATTATATGGCTTTGTAATATCCTGAGTTCTGATTGGTCGACGCACGGTCCGTAAAAATGCGTATCCGGATCACGGTCCGTCTTTTTCCGTATCCGGACCGCTGTCCCGGATGTTGATTTTGCTCGCGTGAATTTCTAAGGTTTTCACACTAAGTTTGATACAATAATTATCGAAAAACTTGAAATAGCCATATAATAAACGCTTTATTAACCTCGTTTACTCGATCTGTAATTGTGAATTCAATAACCTGAGGACTAAATTATGTATGAGTGGGACGATGAGCAATCTGACAGTGAGTTTTAGGATTCCGAAAGCGATGACAAGAGCAACAACATTGAAAACGATGAGTCTATGTCACACGCTCGAGGTCACACTATCGACAAGGAAATGTAAGATGTGTTGTTTCAAAATGCCATATAATAAACCTTTTATTAACCTCGTCCGCTTGGTCATTACGGAAAAATATCAGACCTCGGTCTTTATGTACAGACCTCGCCCTACGGGCTCGGTCTGTACTGTCAAGACCTGATATTTTCCCGTAATGACCGCGCTCTCGGTTAATAAGAAGTTAAATATGCATGCATATGCATACATTTATGCATTGACATATGCATATAGACATATTTATAGATATATGCATGGATATATGAATATATAAACATATGTTCTACACCGTCTTATAACACCACTGATGTGAAGATCTGTTGTTGTTTTTAATATAGAATGCGACGATTTAAACTGGGCTCGATTTTCTCACGAACTGGTCATAATCTTACGCAAAGAATTTGAGACTATAACGGCAGGGAGATTGCAAAGTAAGTATCGAAATATTTTTGTGGGAAACCAGGTGAAGGATAAGACAATCGAAATATAGTAAGGTTAGATATACTGCCGAAACAGAGAACGTAGGAATCTAACGTTTCGAGCGAAGGCCCTTCGTCAGAGAGAAACGTAAAGAGTTACGTTTCTCTCTGACGAAGGGCCTTCGCTCGAAACGTTAGATTCCTACATTCTCTGTTTCGGCAGTATATCTAACCTTACTATATTTCTATTGTTGTTTCTACACTGCCTACGCAGCACGCTATACTTTTATTTCACTAGAAGGATAAGACAGGTGTATATTAAATTTGCATATTACAATAAATGTGATTTGTCCAGATACCGACAAATGCTGAAAGTGTAAAACTTTTCAATTATCAGCACTGACACGAGGGCTATGATGCAAGGAACTAGAATGAGGCACCAATTAAGACTACGAAACATTTTAGGGAAAAATATAATTTTTCATAACTTTTTTCTATCAAGCCACATTAATGACTTAGTTCTAGTCCAGAACTTATATAAGACAAAAAAAGGCGCTTCGCACCAAAAAAATCGCCTAGTGGAAAACCAGTTCAAAGCTATCAGTTTTACTTTTTACACGCTTTACATTATTCTATATTTTCTCTTTAAAGTGAGCAAGAACTCGACAAAGAAAAGTGTAACGTCTCGTCCTCTCAATCTCTTCCGCGTCATATCACTTCGCCTGCCTGACACCATGATCCTAGCGTGGAAGTTTACCGAACTGGATACGGACAGAGACAGGATTCTAAGTTTTAACGAGCTTTTCGCGTCCCATATGAAAAAGGTATTCGGCCAGATCCGACGCGGACGCAAGTGCAGCAAGAAGCTGGTCTATTCGTGTGATTCTGATCGTTATCGTGGCTTGTCGTTGGGGGAATGGCGAAACTGCTTACGAAAGAAAAGTGCGAGTAAACCATCTTCGCATTCTAAACGAAGTAAGTCATTGTCAGAGCCTGTTCGCACGAGACTGTGTTATCTCGGAATGTGTGTGGGTGGTGGGGTGTGTGTGTGGGGGGACGAGGGGAGGGGGTGTATGGAGACTTGATCAAAGTTAGCCCCGTTTCGCATGATAAAACGCAACAACCGAGTTTTCGATCCCTGTCTTTCGAAATAACTGGAAACTCCAGTTTCGTGTGAACGCTTCACTCCGAGTTATTCCAGGTGACGTTTGATGGCGTCAGGTGACTACAAATACCGGAATGCTTTGCTGGTTTGCTAGCACAAATAGATAAGTGAAGGTTATTTGAGATCCAGTAAAGCACCTGGTTATAAATTCATGTCCAACATTACACAAGTACAGTTATCTAGGCTTGTCACCAACCGATAAACCATAACCTAGGAATTGCTGCATATATTGCATATGAAATGATTACCAAGTGCTTCACTGGATTCTTACGTTAGGGTATGTGTTAGAGTCAGGCCTACATAAAGTACCTGGGTTATGTTGGACATAAATTAATGGCCAGGTGCTTCACTGGATCTAAAATAGCCTTGAGACTTCACCATGCAAATAGATAGAGCGTACTAGCAAAGCATCCTGATAGTTGTTGTCACAAACGTCCTCGTGCAAATGGCCTAACTTGGGTGGAGTGTGCAAACTCCGATGGTAAGGTAAAAAAAATCAGTGTAGTGGGCAAACTTGGGTGGAGTGGACAAACTTGGGTTGAGTGGGCAAACTTGGGGGGGGGGGGGTGAGCAAGGGGGGGGGGTCAGGAATAGGCTAAAGGTTTTCGTCCCGTTTGAGGCAGCACTTCACTTGCGATAGTAACTTCTAGTTTATTCTCTTTCTTCTCTATTTTCCTTCCCAGGTTTTCGAGGTCTTGGAAGATAAAATTTTGCACGATTGGTGACGTCACTTTTACAGTACAAAACCACCGGTGCCGATCACCGATTAGCACTAACTTTTGTCTCCCTTATACTAATAACTAACCTATATCCATACCAACCCCCGCAAAAATCACACTTTAAGAATGTTCTTCAGTATAAGGACAGTAACCAACTAGAAATCCTGATAAACGGCCGAGATTTTTAGTATTAAACAAAATATTCACGAAGGGCTCCGCTCGAAACGTCAGTATTTCGTTACTAAACATCTTGGCAGTTTACCACCTTTTCACTTTGCTCTATAACCGGAGCAAAACTGCAATATACAGTCGTTGGCACCTAAGCGTGTACACCGCCCGTCAAAACATGCTCTAAATTTAAGCCAAAGTTAACCGTTCTGAAATCAACACCGTGGGATTGGCGAGACGTGATTGGCTAAGGGCACATTCATGTGACAATAATGCATTGGTTCGAATGTATCGAATGAAAACCTAATACGTTTGCAAGGTAAACATTTAACTTTGACGTTGACATAAAACATGTTTTGACGGGCGGTGTAGGTGCCAACCGACTGTATCTTGTCGTTCCAAAATTTATCTTCATGGACGTTTTCGCTGTCAAAGTTGGTAACTACTTACCGAAAGCGACGTTGAAAAAGGAAAAAGGAACTTTTTAGAACGAAAGTGATTTTACAATAGAATTACACGTCTTTCTCATTATTTCTTGCATTAATCCAATGACGAAGACAATTGGCCATTTCCCAAAAGAGTTGAAGACTGGTGACGGGTTAGGAACGCCAGGGTAATTGTGATGGTTTGGAGGGACAGTTTCATTGTGCTTACGCTACCAAGCGTGAAATCCATCCCTCCAAACGATCCCAAGTACCCTAGCGTTCCTAACCCGTCACCAGTCTTCAACTCTTTTGGGAAATGGCCAATTGACCGTACCGAAAAAGATGGTGACTTGTACATTTAATCACAATACTTTGCGTGCAGTAATAATAAAGGTAATATAACTTTATTTAATGAGGATAACACGTGACAGCAAAAGCTGCTGATAAACTTGTGGCCCTGTAAGTATTGTTTCTTGCAGAATGATTGGAAGTTATGGTTTTGAAAACGATCAACTTCGGTAGGAATGAAGTTCTTGCTTACTTAATCCATCTTAGCATGATAAACAATGTTTAGTCGTTATTTTGAGCTGATTTGAGGTCGCAAAGCATTGTGGTTAAATGTACCGCCGCCATCTTTTTCGGTTCCGTCAACTGAGTGCGAAATAGATGCGTAGTGTTGTAAACACTGTTTCTTTCCAAAAGCTCTTTCCATTTTCGACATATCACTTCCGGTAAGCAGTTACCAACTTTGACAACGAAAAAGTCCACGAAGATGAAATTTTGGAACGACAAAATATATTGCAATTTCGCTCCGGAGAATCCAAACATCGCAAATATATAAAATCCTCACAGTTGAGATAGCCACTTTCAAGACACAAACAAAACGTAACTTATATCGCGGGAATCCAGTATCACTTTATTTCTATAGCTAACGCTCATCGTTCCGAGAGTTTATCGTTATTTTGTTCGCTGTAAAGTCTGTGATATGTAAATATATTCCTACAGGAGTACAGGTAAATAATCATAGCTCGAGTGTACAATTACCAACATAGATTATAATCCTTATATATAACCGACATTATAGATATAAATAAATAAAATATAGATATAAATGTTATATAGATTTAGGTTGCGCCTTACGCACGCTGTGATTGGTCAGTTACCGTGTTTAATATCACGTCACGACACATTTCTTAGTCTTATTTCATAAAAGAAATAGAAAATGGATGCCCTGTGTTTATATAACCTGATGCAAACACTCGAGTGAATTTGGCAGAATTCGAAAGTACTTATGTGAACACTCGCCTAAAGCTCATCAGATTCACATAAACTTTCGTATGATCAGGCTATATACAGTAAAAACCCGCTAACAAGAACCTACATTTTACCAAATCAGCCTGGGGTAGGTTCTTATCCTCTTAATTTCAGCCTGAGGTTCTTATAGTTGAAGGTTCTTGGGTTTTTCCTGTATATAAACACAGGCGACCATTTTCTATTTCTTACTGAAATAAATCATCACATATATACAATGATTTACTTAGGTGAGGATGGACAGTTTGAAAGATTAATACCACAGAAAAGCTACTAGACAATATACTTATAAATCTATCCAATTATTTCCATAGCTGGTTATATAAGAAGCTTGAAACGCATTTTTTTCAGCATGCGATTACTGAGCATTTTGACTTCTCGTGCTCACAGAAGTGGTGTTTCTCGAGATTTTCACGGCCTTGGACTGCTGTGCATGGTTTTGCATCTGTGCATGAACTGTCCCAGTGTTCTATGCAGTTGAGGGTATACTTTGCCATCATGACTTTTTCTTCGTAGTTTTGCCTTGTTTCTCCGCAAGCATTTCCAATTGCTTCTTCACTCCATATTTGCTGTAAAGACGAGATTCACAGATATTTCATATCGCTTTACTATCGACTACTAGTCTAAAGTCGTAATTTTAACCCCATTTAATAGTCTAACAGCGCAATGTAACGTATAACGTCTCACAATGTAGCGCAATGTCTAGTGGAAAACCGCCTTAATCTTACTACAAAGTTAACACAACCTTTGAACCTTGACTGACCTGGACCGTTCTCTCGACTCCTGGTACAGTTTGTTTGCCTTCATACTTTTAAGGTCCAACTGCTTTTTGTGTCGTCGATGTCCATACCTGAAAAAATAATTTTTAGTATACACAGATTTAATATAGCGCGGTGTATCGTTAATATGCACTACTTAATATTACAATTCTTACCCAATTACAAGAAAACATAAAAAGCCCCCAACAAACATGTAAGCAAGTAGGCCAAGAGCAAGTGTTCTGTTCTTATTACGATGATCTGAGCTCTCCCCGGTGTTACTTCGAACTCGAAAGACTCTAAAAACAACGATAAAAGCAATCACTCAATCCTTACCAAATCCATAACAGACGAGCAGCAACACCACACGACATGAACATGATAACAACGAGGGCAACAATATGGTTCTTTGGTCTTTTGGGCGCCGAATACGAACTGCTTTGAAAGCCATATCTGTTTTGAGAATAAAATTGCGAAATAAGAGATGTTATCCAATAATTGTTTTATTACACAGTTATACTAAGATACGAGAAAAGTCTGGCAGTAAAAAGACTCGTGCGTTTAATCTTGCAACTGAAATTATCTTTATTGAAGAATTTGTAATTTTCGCGCGCTTTGTCCTATAGTGATGTCATCAGCGTCCAATAATATTTCTGGAGTATGTTGACCAATAAGGAACAAGAATGAAATTTGAATGTATAATAATGCAATTTTCTATCGTTACCATGGCAATATGCTAATATGTTTATATAACTTCGGTATATTTTCTAAATTGTCATTTTAAAGTGCTTATGAAAAAATATAGAGAGAGAATAATACATGGATGTGCGGAAATATGAAATTTATTTCGAGTGTTGATCAGGATATCTCACGAGTGAGTGAAGCGAACGAGTGACATATCCTGGTCAACACGAGAAATAAATTTCATATTTCCAAGCATCCATGTATTGTTCTGTTTATTATATAAAAAAATTGTCCTATTGCCTTGCAAAAATTGCATTAAACTATAACGCTGATTCAGCGATAATCGTCACATGTGCGATTATCATAAATAATCGCACATGTGAGAATATCACTTTTATTAGTGGCGGAAAAATCAATAAAACACTCTATTTTATATAATAAAGTTAAATAAACTCTCATTTGAAAGTAGTCTTGCGATTATAAGGATTGGCGTTTATACAAAGTTCTCACCCTTCAAATAACATGAAGTTTAAAAGCTTTTCGAGAACTTTCAAAGACCGTCTAAAATAAATTCCCTTCCGAGATATGCAAAAAAATATGAAGTTTGTTTAATAGACTTAACTCTCGCGTAAGCTTACTTAGGTCAATAGCCAACACACTTTGTTTAAAGCCCTAATCAAACGAGAACGCAAGTCATCGCAAGTTGGCAGTCAGAATTTCTGTGGCGGTCGTTTGAACACCCAAATTAACAAAATAAAGGTTTCATGAGTGTTTTAAACATGTTTTAACACGGTACATGATATTTTCGGGAAACTATTCAGAGCGGCTGGCTGAAATAGCGTGACTGCCAACTTGCGATGACTTGCGTTCTCGTTTGATTAGGGCTTAAAATCAGTTATTCTCTAAACATAGTTAAACTATCGGTGAAAACGGCAATTGGAAAATTCCAGAACTTTCAAGGACCTCTGTTGATTTTTAAGGCTCCAGCTCTGGAATTTCATTTTCTAAATTCAAGAACTTTCTATGATTTTCAAGGACAACTCTTCTTACTAAAACAAACTTCATTTATCATCTTCGGTTGCCTAAAAAATTGATTGCTGGTCATACCAAATATTCAATCCGAAAACTGACAATACAGATTTTTTGCCATAAATTTATTTAAGAAAATTCTGTGAAAACTGTGCAGACGGGTTCTGACATGTATCGATCGACTATATTCCATAACATGAAGTACACCACGAAACCTGCGCCCGCAGGCTAAATGTTGGCAGGCAACCTGGTTGGCAGGTTGTATTCTGATTGGCTGAAACTTTTCCCGCCATGACAATGCCCACGGCCTTTAATTTCGGCCATCTTTATTTTAAATTTTCAAGATTTTGGCATTTGCAATTTATATATTGTATGTTGCCAGTGAAGAAAAGTGTATAAAGAACAACACAAAGACGCACAATGAAGCTTTCGTAAAGAATTTTATGGCAAGGAGGTAAGATAAAAGTATAAATTTGTTTATATTAATTTATTTTATAAATGGTGCTACACGTTCAAATGAAGAGCTATCATAATAACGGCCCAGCAAGGCAACAATACCTGGAATCACTGTCATAGTAGAATGAGCTATCTTTATACTTGTACAAATTCTCATTGCTAGAAATGAAATGACATATTTTTATTGTTGCATGATGTTATTGAACATTTTGGTTATTAACGGGTATAATATTTGTAATAAAAATGTTCTAATTGACAACTGCCTTTAGTTAGTAGTTTTATGCTAATCGAAGCAGACAAAAGTAAAAACGTGTCAAACTGAACAAAATCGTTAATTTCGGGAAAAGACAACCCTGTCAATCTCTTGTTGTCAGCCATCTTGTTTTATTGGTGTGAGTGACGTCACAACGACTGAACCATCATGGACTATGGTGAATAATCAAACTTTTTCTCCTGGTAACTGAATTTTTGTGGTATACTTTTGAATGTGTTGTGGTTCAATTGACAGACTTACATACATGCAGCCTAATTTGTGGGTGGTGGAAAAAATAATGGGCCTGGTATGTATTGTGATTTTGTATAATATATTATACTAAGGCTTATAAATACTAACGTGGAAAAGTATTTATACAAGTTCAACTTGATTGGATTTAAGCTGTATTAGGGTTAGCCTGCACAGTGGCTCAACTTCCACATACATGTACATGCAAAATTCTCTTGTGTGAATGGAAGTTGGGCTGCTACTTGATAGCCTATAATATTTGGGTGCAGCTGGCTGGCATTTGTCAAAATTATAATGCACATTGGCAGGACCTCATTTGCTCTTTGTTAGTATGACATGGTCATTTAATTTGGTATGATGCCAATGGTCCCATATGCATCTCCCACTTTTTCAAAATACTGAATACAGTAGTATAATATGATGTCTTACTGGTATGGTTTATGAAATACCTTTGGTAATGGTAAGTTGTACTTTCTGGTTTCAACAAGCTTCTGTCATAGTCCCTTCTCTTTGATATGTTACTTAGAACACTATATGCATTGTTAAGCTAAATTTGAATTCAACCAGAAAATTATACGACAGTTAAACAAGCAACTAGGCCACTGATTGAGTTTACAAATTTTATCATACAGTGTATATCTTCTTTGACCATTTTGATTTAAATTTCTTAATAATCATTTAAGAATCTCATGTACCTTGACAAATAATTTGTGGTGATGTGGGTTGCCTGGACTTACATCAGGATGGTACTAAAAAGTAATTTAAGACTTAAATTTAAAAAAAAAATTAATTTAAAAAAAATAATTAAAAATTAATTAATTTTTTTTTAAATGTTTAGTGTTAGAATTTTATTGTGGCTAATGTCAGACAATTTTATCCAATCATCAATATTAATATACATGTAAATGCAAAATATAAATCTATACCTTTTTAGATTTCTCAAAAAATGCTTTTTTAATGTCATCTTGTGAAGCATTCTTTGGAACATTTAGCACTTCATAGTGTGAAACAGAGCTGGATGAAAAACAGATTCAAAAAATATACCTAGTATCTAAATAGTGAAGTGAAAGTAGCGGGCCCTGCGTAGGCAGTGTTGAAACAAAAATTGAAATATAGTAAGGTTAGATATACTGTACTGCTGAAACAGAGAATGTAGGAGTCTAACATTTTCAAGCGAAGGCCCTTTACATTTCTCTCTGAAGAATGGCCTTCACTCAAAACGTTAGACTCCTACATCCTCTGTTTCAGCAGTATATCTAACCTTACTTAGTAGACTAGTTGTCTTGTGATTAGCTATGTCTGAAACAATGTTAAAGTTTACCTGAGAAAACGTCGAATGACTAAAGGTGAAACTGAAAGAAATTTTCCATAAATGCCATCTTGAGTTCTGATCAAGCATCTCAAACATGGATTAAATCCACATACTATTTTCATCATCAAACAATGTAATTTCTCTGTTATAGAGTGCAAGATAAAATGCAAATAATTATGTCTTAATTGGCATTAGAAATTTAACTTTGAAATGTGCCCGTCTCTTGTACAACTTAACACATTTCAAAATCTACCTCTGTGACCACAGGTTCCACTGAGAATCGACCAGATAACACATGTATGTATAAACAAGGATCCTGTATACTTTGTAAGTTTAATTGCTTTGAAAATCCATGTATTTTACATTAAAATCACACAAAACAAGTTGTAAACAATTTGTGCTGACTCAGCACATGATGGGCGGCAGTGACATTTAATTTATGAAACTCGCCGTACTATACAGAAATGACAAGAACACCTTGCAGGAGAGGTAAGTAAACTTTATTTCAACATTTACTATAATATTTTAGCATTTTGACAAATCAAAATGATTTCAAAAGTTAACAAAGAAATACAGGGTGTACACTGTGATACTATATTTAGGTAAAAACTGATCATACAACTTTTTTTACCATTTGCAGTTGGCCATGTTTCGACATCATCATTGATGTCTGTTATGTATATTACCGGTAACCCTTTCCCTACTGTGGTGGCCTTTTAGTACATGTATTTTACTCTGGCTAGATGATTTTACTTGTAGAACTCTAGAAGGGAAAGGGTTAAAAGTGGTAACAGAGTAACAGATGGACCGTAAATGTTTTGGACCAGACCCCTTAACTCCCACCATGTCAGGACAGGAGGTCTCCCCTTGATGAGTAAAACCATCTGGTGTTAGACAGAGCAAAAAATGGCACTTTTATAAAATAAGGTAGGTAGTGGGACCTCCATCGGCGTTAGTTTGTGGATAGATTTTCGAGCATATTGTATAAAAACACATGAGATGTACTAATGCGTAAACTGTGGTGTTATTTAGTAGTGGATGTATGTAAAATGGGTGTGTTTTGTATGTCATACATTGAGGTGTGTGATTGGATAGTCTCATTTAACTGTTAAGTTGTAAGTACTAGTGTAGATGGTGATCGTATTGTATGTCTAGTATACGTTTGAGTAGTTTAGGAGTAAGGCATTATCACAGACTCACATTGTTCCCATTGTATTTAAAAATTATGGTGCCTGGGTTGCATTTTTAGATTGATTATATCTGTAGGTGAATTAGAAACATGAGATATCATTGTCAGGGTATATATACATATAAAGCAATTGCTACAGCAATTCTAATAAGTGCATGACTGCTTAATAGTTCAACTATATTTATCAAACATGGTCAGATTTCATACAAGGAAGAGTTTGCCCTCAAACCTCAGTTTTTACTGCAGAACCATATGGCCTACCACCTCAACCAGTACAGTGTAGACATTTGGCAAACTTTACTCTGTAATATTGGTCCATACTAAAGCTGGGTGGTCTGGAATTTTAATATTGGGATTTGGTATACAAACAATATTGTGGTATATTGTTACAATTTAGTAATGAATCTACTGTTGATTCCCAATATGCCGGGGGGGAGGGTTGATGATCAGTACATGGCATAATCAGTGTTGGCAACAAATCCCAGGGGACATTATTTATAGACTTGAGATTGTACCATATGAATCCAGTCAAACCACATCGGATCCCAATATTTAGAAGTACAATGGACCAGACAAATTTCAGCTAAAACAGTCAGCTGAAATTAGACTACAGGTCAACTAAAACAAATAAGCAATCAGCTCTCCAGTCTGATTGCATTATAGTATGGGGCAAAACAAACCGAATTCACTTACTGAAAGGTTATATTCGGGAAACTTTCAGCCATTTACATGTAAAATAAATGGACCATAAATCCTTTCCCCAAAACAACATTTTATATCCAGAGATCGATATTCCATACGATACAGTATTTTACCCACAGCAAAATGGCCAAACCACAGCCAAATTGTTGTTGTTTCCTTGTTTCCCACTGTTCGAACTCAGTCCTTTCACTTGCTCGCTCGGTCTGATTTCTCGTCATTATCAGTTATAATGTAGGTAATCATGCTTTTGCCGTGAAATTCAACCATATTTGTAAAAAGTCATTTGGCATATCATAACAGAAACAACAGCAACAAAAGCAACAACATTAACAACAACAACAACAACAACAACAACAGCAGCAGCAGCGAAGACAACAACAACAGCAGCAGCAGCAGCAGCAAAGACAGCAACAACAACAGCAGCAGCAAAGACAACAACAACAGCAGCAGCAAAGACAACAACAACAGCAGCAGCAACGACAACGTCATTAAATATTAAACAACAACAACAACATCATCCATTAATTCAAACAACAGCAACATCGACAACATCATCAACAATTTATTACCTATTATATGCGTATGTACACAGTTGTACACATTGCAATCGTAAAATTTAGTAAATTAAAAATGTTACCAGGACGACCTTTATAATTCTTATAAGCTTACTTGAAACTTTATGCATTTTTTTGCAGACCAATCAGTATGACCAAAACGATGTTCATAGACAGACCGTGACAGAGACAGACCATTTTTGTAGACCTACTGGTAAGCTCATAATGATTTTATTATCTTATCACAACCTATCTCGCAACAGTGTGGCCATGATTGTTGTTTTTTGTCGGATCAACCATATTATAGTTATATATAGGACGAAATCACAGCGGGATTTTTTGGTATTACGAGATTTCTAGTTCTGTGAATATTGGATGTTTAAAAGCCGATTATCAAATAACAGACAGAGCTTATAAAAAATCTGTTATTTTTAACTCCATGCATGCATTTATAGCGAAAGATGTACTGTACATGAAACAGCAACCATATTCTATAGATGGTGTGCAAGCAACCCCCTGAGATTCGAAGGACGAAGATATTTTCGCCATGTTGGATGAAATTATAATTGCAGATGATGAAAAACTTTTGTCAAATTCACTCCAACATGGCGACAATTACGTAAGGTGCACACCAGCAATAACATGTCATTGTGCTCTGATAAAAGCCGGAAAAGCCTGCCAGATTTGGAATAATTCGTACATCGTTGGTATACGTTGTTAATACGCGATGCATATACTGTAGCATTTGGTCGTAAACTTTATACTTGGTTCCAGTTTGATCTTAAAATATGTATTCTTATCCAATTATGAACAATTTATAAAGAAAATTGAAAAGAAATGAATGTTTAATCAGGTGTCGTAAATCGGATACAAATTCGATTTATTACATAAACTTTCCGATAGATTTCCTCAGCTTAATTAAGCAGCTTATATCGTAATCCTATTGGTAAGGCCAATTAAAAAAATATTTCTGTTTTTCATCACTTTTTTTGAAAAAATTGCGGCGAGCAGGCGGATTTTTTTTTTTTTTTAATTTTTATTAATAGCGTATTTTCTTACAGAAAACGGGTTAAAAGTTGAGATGTTTTCTATTTCGTACGCTTTGCCTGCATAGCTAACGATTACTGTCCAAAGCTATTGCACGTTTAAAGCTAGTTTTAACTTTCAAAGCTTTGCACGATTTACCTGCTTGTCCAGTTTCTTTGGAAGGCTATACTGTACTTTGCTCACGCGCGACGGTACAAACAAAAGCAAAAGCAAAAACTTGATTTACCGCTGTTTTCTAACAACAATAGCGCATTACGGCGCCAAATTTTTGGTTTCTAACAGATAACTGACGACCAAAAAAAAAAAATTAAATAATCGGGGCGGACGAATTTTTGGGGGTGGGCGGCGATGAAAAACAAATATTTTTTTAATTGGCCTAAGTCTGAACAATTAGATGTGTGAAGTGGCATACTCATTAATATAATTCCTGAAGAAATTTAAGGATAGACAAATGAAATAGGTCCTATAATTAGTGCTGCGGTAAATCGATACAAGTCAACATCTTCCTAGTTTATTTGCATAAACGTTTTTAAAATTTTCCTTGGATATACTCCGCTAAAATGGCCATACAGTTCGGCCGCTTATGCGGCATAGTGCACCATAGTTAATAGAAAATAGACATGGTTTGGAAACCCGGAAAACTTCAAAGCGGTTAACAATGAAGCTACGATTCATGTTGAAAGGTACATGAAGGTGCCAAATCCTTTGTTTTAGGTTTATTAATATTTAAACAGTACGGTTGAGTGATTGAACCCAAACGTTGCTATTGGATGATTGCTTCATTATACAGAAAACACAATATGTTCAGTAACCGTGAAAGTGCAAATATTTCCATAAACCTGAACAAAAACATACAACAATGACTTTTGTGAGCTTCCAAACCATGTCTATTTTCTATTAACTATGAGTGCACGCAGGCGAGAGCAATTTTGGTCCCCTGGCTAAAAAATATTTATGACCCCTATATATGTACCCTCTTGGCCTCTTCATGTTTGTCTTATTTTATCAAGCCATAAAGAGACCTATGGTAGTGAATTGAAAAGGCTATACTGCCCTCCATGACGTGATGGCACCAATGAAGTCCTACAAGAACCAGCATGACCGTGATCCCCCGTGTAATGAGCCCGCCGGCCCTTTCTCGTCATGTCTGAGTGCACGTATCTGTTACGCTGTGTTGGTTCCAGTATATCACTTATGGCGGTCACGTATCAGGGGATCCAAACGCGAGAAAACATGATAAAGCACGAGGTTTTATTGTTTTCGAGTGTTTGGATTCCCCTGATGAAACACGATAAACGAGTTGTTGATATGGCATCTAAATAGAGCGTTTTCACTCACGTGATCTGTGGCCCCATTGGGGTGGTGAAACAATACGAAATATTTGAATAAGAAAGAGCTAATTCCCATACCGTACACCAATATGGCCGCCATTTCATTGTTTTGGTACACCAATATGGCCGCCGTGACGTCAGATGAAAACGCTCTAGCGAGCGATTTCAATTGGAAAATGCAATTAAACCCTCATGACATTTATTCATGATGTTTGTAAAATTTATTCATACAGTTTATTTATTTTTGCATAGATACTTGAGATCTTAAGAATTAGATGAACATCTTGGGTGGTATATGATTTTAGCGTGTTTTACTGGAGTATCCAACTTCAATCAGGTGATTGAATGAACCCCTTAAGCCCTAATCAAACGAGAACGCAAGTTGGCAGTCACGCTATCTCAGCCAGCCGCTCTGAATAGTTTCCCGAAAATATCATGTACCGTGACAAAGTTAAAACTTGTTTAAAACACTCATGAAACCTTTATTTTGTTAATTTGGGTGTTCAAACGACCGCCACAGAAATTCTGTCTGCCAACTTGCGATGACTTGCGTTCTCATTTGATTGGGGCTTAACACTGACTCGAAAGTCATTCCTTCACCAAAAATAGTTACTATAATATGTAGTTTAATTAAGTGAAATGCCAAATATTACTTGTAATAGACAAATTCTTTCCCGTCATTTTATACTATACAGAACTCGCTGACTAAAGCTTTCGGAAACTTTCGGAAGCTCTGTGGTCAGAGTGTACTACTGCACAAGCATCGCAGCGGGTCGCGCGTTCGATTTCAGAATTCAGTCGGAAATCCTGGATGAGTGAAGTCACAGAAATGCAAAATATTACTTGTAATGAAGCAAATAGGAATTTGCTTCTTCGCGCAACGGCCTCCTCGTAGCTCAGTGACCATACAGAGCTGCCATTCACTAGGGCATGCATCGCAGGTATCTCACATGGGGCCCGCGGGGGGAATATTGTATAGGTTCACGCACTAGGTTGATATTGACACTATGTTGAGCCGGTCAAGGTTATAGTAATTTTCCATATTACAAACTTTCTCGTGTGCGATTATGTTCATGTATAGGCTGACTATGTTGAAAATGTGTTGCGGTCAGATTCTAGTAATTTTCCATCACAAACTTCCTCGTGTGAGATTATGTTCACGTAAGCACTATGTTGATAATGTGTTGGACTCAGGTTCTAGTCATTCTCATACGACAAATGTATACAGGAGGGGGGGGGAGGCTTACGGTACAGCATTTAGGTATGGTTGCGCGTTCGACACCATATGCAGTCACAGAGGAGGTTGCCTTGGACAGCCCTCGCACTTTGCAGCTGGTTTCGATTTGGTCAACTAGAGTAACATTCGTACACTACAGCATGCATGGCTTGATGCATGGCTTGATGCATGCAGGTACATCTCGAACTCGAAAACCTCGCTAATTTGAAGAGTTGATTTCCCTTCCACATATTTTTTACTGTTTTACAGTAGAATTTACCCCGTTAGCTAGAACTCATGCTATCTCGAACTGCAGTAAAACTTCACTATCTCACTGATTTTGAAATTTCGACGGATAACGGTGGATGTTTCATTTTCGCAGCTGGTCTTAAAACTTAAACACTCGCACTTTTTCTTTACTGAAAATACCTAGAAGAACATATAGTGTGTTTAGACCACGTTTGCACGGTACCGGACGAATTCGAGACAGGTCTCGAATTAGTACGGTTCCACCTGTTTACAGGGGAGACAAATTCGGAACCATTCTCGAATTAATACGGTTCCGCCTGTTTACACGGGAGACAAATTCGGAACCGTTCTCGAATTAGTACGGTTCCGCCTGTTTACACGGCGAAATAGGACGAATTCGAGACCGGTCTCGAATTCGTCCAGTACCGTGTAAACGTAGCCTTAAATACAAATTAATGTTTTTCGGCTAGTCGAAACTCCTGATTCGCGTGCGTCAGTTTTGCGCAAGCGAATTGCGTCATTTGAGAATGTTTTGTTGATGACCAGTGCCAAAGGTCATCTACGAAACGGAAGCGGTTCAAGGTTGTTTTTCCAAAACAGCAGAAAACTCCACAAAGTGATCAAAACGTACTTGACCAACATCCTGATCACGTGTAAAACAAACACGATATAAACCTCCGCTAAGCCACTTCGTGTCAATATCGAGACCACTGAGCTGCACACACCTTGAATTATCTGCATCTCAGCGTTTGGACCTTGCCCTTGATTCTTGCAACAAAAGACAGCTGTTCGCCAAGTAAGTTAAACAGTCTTCATGTGTGATCTTTTTTTTAGTCCGCACGCTTCCCCCTTTCCTTTCGGTAAAAATCCGAATAACCGATTGAAAACCTGTTAGTATATGTACAATGCACGTAAAAATGTAACAGCTTATCGCAACACAGTTAAAATACGTTTTGCAGACCCGTCAGACAAAATGTCTGACATTGAGTTTTAATTAGCAGAGTTTTGAATTTAGTTCGGCTCCGCGTTTATTCTATGGCGTAGCCTTGAAAATAAGATCCAAAATGCTTATTCGTGTATGAACACAGACACCAAATTAATATCAACATGGGTATATTTAGGCCGGACAAAGCTACAATTGGGTTAGCGTCCGACAGTTTCCTCCTTATATATAATACGTTCTTACAATTTCAAGAACGAGTTTGTATAATCGGACAATGACCATGTCTGTGTCTGATCGATATTTTAAAGCGCTAGTGGCATGCTAGCAGGCATGTACAGACTACAGTTGTAGGTTTGCGAATAAGTCGTACTGTCGTAACAATGGTGACTATTATTTCTATATTTGCTTTATTCTACAAGCTTGTTTCGTCAGCTGATAGGCGATGCAAAAGGTCCGGTATATACATTCGTTATTGTTATATTAGCTAGCTGCTAACAACTCGTTCCAAACTTATGGCTTGATAACAGCTATAACAGGCGTGTTCAGTTGTAGCAAGTTTGTATCTTGTGAACAAATCGTAACCGAATGGTTTTATTTCACACATGCTAGTATATGCACACTCGTTCCGTCGAAAAGATATATGCAAGCTGTAGTGGACATGTTGGGACTTCGAGTTGCGACAACTTGTAAGAAGTCCATGCAGACGTTACTCAACATTATTATACGTAAGATGCTAACAACTCTTTTCCAGACCGTGTCGGCATGCAACTTTGCTGTACAAACACATCAGTGTCAGATCTTGAGGATGGAATTCATAGAAGTACGTCAGTTTTTGACAAAGTTGAAACATTACTGTACATATCTGAATCGTGAATAAGTGTTCATCTGTCGCTAAACCGATCTCTAAGTCTGAGTCCCACACACTTAAATTAGGTAAAGCAAGTCGATAGGCTATATAAAGTTTGTTACAAGCTGTTCGTTTTTGTTCCTCCCTTTAGGCTTTACATCTAGATTGCATGCACTCAATCATGCATGAGAATTCCACTTTTGCGATTTCCGTTTGGTATAAATGGTTGCCCCCAAAAGGCAAAATGTACTTAACGCCTTTCATTCGCATTGTTGTTGTAAAGCAACTTTATCTTTTTACTCTGTCTAACGCCAGACGATTTTACTCGTCAAGGAGTTACGTCTCGGCCAAAGTCTGCCAGAAAAGGTTATTTTAAACACCCTGATGATTAACCCTTTCGTTCACGTTGTCATTGTGAAACAACTTAATTATCTTTTTACTCCCCTTGACGAGTAAAATCGTCTGGCGACAGAGAAATCTCGGAAAGCAATGCATGAAAGGGAGTAGTTAGCTTCGTTCTTGAATTGCGCTCGTCCATTTAAAAAGAAACAACGGTTCATCTTTATACTTTATGTTTAAACTGTTTGCAAAGAGATTCTGCTTAGTGTATTTTCGCCTGTTGATGCAAGTTAAAATGGGCGGGTATTCTGTAACTATACTCAGTCGGTTTCACTTGTAAGGCCATGAAGGTTTCCATCTTATGCACGAACACGTCGTAGATATAGCCGTTTAGAATTAGATGCGTTATACATGATATCTGGTCCCAGAGTTTCCTAGAGTTAAATGAGTGCGGACTTTTAACACATACTCAATGCAAGCAATAAGACCAAGATGGCGGTTTGTGGCCACTCTCGCTGGTGGTAGTATATAAGCTGATCTTTTTTAAATGAATTTCTAAAATTCATTAATAATTCATGAGGAAAACACAAAGAAAAATCATGAGCGTATCGGATCTATATATATGTGATATAGACTCGCTCTCAAGTTTCTCGCTGGTTTTTAACGGCTGAGATAAGCTTAATTTTCAAAATTACTAATCCAATGAACGTATGAAGTGATTCTTTTTAGAAGTCATTTAAAAACCTTGCAGTACGGGCTTTATCGGCTCTAAAATACTCGGCTATCGCCTCGTGTTTTATATCCGATAAAGCCCACCTGCGCGGTTTATAAATAGTACTTATAGCTCAGTGATTGATCAGACCGTGTGTGGGCTTCTTTTATCATTTCTTTAGCTTCTTCGTGTATAGTATTTGGTGTGTGAAGATTCACTGCAAATTTCGAGGTCAGTACATGTGTATTCACATGTGGGAACATCTATTACTAGAACGAAACAGAGAACTCTCTATAAACGAAGGGCCTTCGCTCGAAACGTTAGACTCCTACGTTCTCTGTTTCGGCAGTATATCTATAACCTTACTATATTTGATATTTCGATTGTTGTTTCTATACACTGCCTACGCAGCACGCTACTTTTATATTACTATACTGCATGTATACATGCATGCATGCATGCATGCATGCATGCAAGAATCATAAAATTATAGAGTGCGTTCTGCCTTCTGAGTGTCGTATAGCAGTGTTTTAGATAGAGCAAAGTAAAAGGTGGTAAACTGCTGAGATTATATATATTGTTATAGTTTTGAAACGAAATACGGACGTTTCGAGCGGAGCTCTTCATCTTCATCACAAAGTTTTATTCAGACGAAGGGCTCCGCTCGAAACCGGTTAGTACTTTCGTTATCAAACTGAACTATTCTCGGCAGTTTACCATCTCTTCACTTTGCTCTAACCTGCATGACAGAGTTGTAAAAAAGCTGCGGGTATGCGGGTACCACCGGAGGAAGGTTTACTTTAGTGAGGAAGGCTTAAAGTGAAAACACGTGAAACAACACATTCGGTAATCTGAGAAAGTTACAATTGTTCAAGCAAGGACAGGTGTCGAGAAGAAATGCGATTTGCAGCAAAACATTGGCTAACCAACAATTATGCAGCACTGGCAGTGACAGCAGTTACATGTGTGAGACATGTACGCTGATGTCTGCTGTGATGTCTGTATCTTCGCAGCAGTCATCGGGGGTAGTTGGCAGGTTATCAGTCAGCAGCGGTCAGTTATTAGTGGCTATTGTAGTATGCCAAAGCTTACCTAGGAAAACCTAGAAAACCAAGGTACTGTAAAAGTCACGCAGTATTTATGAACGTTGCAAAACACAAAATTCTCGCTATATATTTTGAGGAAGGTTATCTAAACTTAAAAACCCATCTGGAGGAAGGTTGAATACTTTTTCCAACTCTGCTGCATGAATACAGTTCCTTTCTCATCCACATGCAAGCATCGCATTTTATGATATTTTATGAAACTTGCTGTTATATAATGGATATTTTACTGTATATACTATGACACAATTAGGTAACTGAAGAGGATGGTTTCTTACAAGCCACCGTGCATGCGCGGCCAACGAGAAGGCTTTCTGCTTATGTTAAGCCCTATAATCAAACGAGAACGCAAGTCATCGCAAGTTGGCAGTCAGAAGTTTCTGTGGCGGTCGTTCGAACACCCAAATTAACAAAATAAAGGTTTCATGAGTGTTTTAAACAAGTTTTAACTTTGTCACGGTACATATAATATTTTCCGAAAATTATTCAGAGCGGCTGGTTGAGATAGCGTGACTGCCAACTTGCGATGACTTGCGTTCTCGTTTGATTAGGGCTTTAAGTTGTTGCTAGACAGACTTGAGACTAGTTCTTGTCAGGCAGTATATGTAAACGCTTCTTGGTGAGTTCATGCAAAAAATAGGTAACTGCATGATTGGTTTCTTACAAGCTATATCTAGTTGCATACGCAGCCAACGAGAAGGCTTTTTGCTAGTCTGCGTGCAGTCTCTACCCGATTTTGAAACCCGATCGCGGGTTTGGAAATCGGGTAGAGACTACATGCAGGCTAGCTTTTTGCATGGAAGACAAGAGTTGAGACTTGCGGTTTTTGTGTGTACATATAGGCCACCGCTGCAATCTTGCTTATTTCACGCAGAAAACTAGGTAAAGTGAATGTTGATTTATTTGCTGTACCATATGCTGCACAGCTTGTCAGAAGCCTTTCTGCTATATGTTATTCTAAGTCAGTGTTGCGAGACAGAATCGAGATACCCTGCGAACAGAGCCTTCTTTTCCTTATTTCTTCGCTGAGAGAGAGGAAGAAAAGTAGGCTCTGCAGGACAAATTTGTATCCGATTTACAACACCTGCATAGTTAAACCGTGGTTAAACATACGCATGAGGCTCGGGGAGAAAGTGGGCTCTGCCAACAAACTCGATATTTATTTTTGAGCATGCGCGAACGGTGCCAAGTTACTATTTTGGGCCAGGCTCTAGCGCGTTTCTTGCTATTTTCCTCATTGCGGGTGCTCATAAACTAGAACTTGTTTGACTAGTTTAAAACCTGACTGACTCGCCCCAAGTTTGGGACGAAGATCCACTGTTCCCCGAAGCCTGCGTAGCTCGGAATGAATCTCTGACTGGCACGGTAAGTTAAACATTCATTACTTTTGAATTTTCTTCATGAATCAATTATGCTTGAGGTAAGTTACATGGCGCATTCTAGTGCAATTCAAAATATTCGTCAACTGCATTGCGTAGGACATATATGTAATAGCGACATGAAGTTCAGCTTGTTTTTCCAGTTTTTGGCAGTCGATTCCCTCGATTCCTGTAAACGTCTGCAGTCGTATATGTCTTATATATCAAAGACAAAGCCCCATTGTTAGCTGGTTCTTCAGTACTTCTTAACCCTTTCCTGTAGGGATTTCCGAGACGTCTCCGGCCTTGACGACTAAAATCGTCTGGCGTTTATAGACAGAGTAAGTTGTTCCGCAACAACATTTGAATGCGGGTAAAATTAGGGTTAATTCCCGACTGGACTCGCCTCGCGAATTCTTGGATACCTCTTAATGTAACATGAGGAAATATAGCACTGGAGTCATGCCACATGGAAACAATCAAATTGACGCGCTTCATCTGCATACACATCTGTTTACCTGCTCTGCAGTGGTTGGACTGTTTTACTGTAAAAGTCTATAAAATTTGAGGGCCGGCTTCATGTAAACAAAAACCAAAATGCAAAATTCAGTCCGGCCTGAGTTCTGGCCGATCTCATGCAAACACCTCTTTTCTCTGATGAAGGGTTCCGCTCGAAACGTCAAATATTTCGTTATCAAAACTATTCTCAGCAGCCTAACCACCTTTTTGCTTTGCTTTACCAAATATTCAGTTAATACTGAGTTACGTGACTATACAAGGCTACATGATCTTAATTTTTAGATTTGGGTCTAGTTACATATACTAACTAGTAGTATGCGCGCTCCAGTCCAGATATTGTCTTTATTGAGGCTGCATTTGTTACGTAGAATAGACATTTCTGCACGTTGGAGTGTCAGTGATAGTTCTTATGGTAAAAACTTGCCACGAGTAGTATGCGCGCTCCAGTCCAGACTTCTACTTGTGTCTTTATTGAGGTTGCTGTTTTTATGTCAGTGTAGACATCTGTACGTTGGAATGTCAGTGTTATCGCTACTGTTATGGCTGGCCGCCTTGCCTGCCTGATAATTGCCATTAGTGAATCTGAGGGAATAGTAACCGCCTAGCGGTGTCTTTAATGACGCTGCAGTTATTATGTCAGTATATAGACATCTCTGCACATTGGAATGTCAGTGTTAGCTGTTATGGTGAGAACTGACCGCCTTGCCCGCCTAACAATTCCCATTAGTAGTATGCGCGCACCAGTCTAGACTTCTACTTGTGTTTTTATTAAAGCTGCAGTTGTTATGTCAGTATATAGACATCTCTGCACGTTGGAGTGCCAGTTTTAGCCGTTCTAGCGAAAACATATACCTCGCCCGCCTGGCAATTGCCATTAGTAGTATATGTGCGCCTCCAGTCCAGACTTTACTTTGTCTCTTCATTGAAGCTATATATATATATATATATATATATATATATATATATATATATATATATGTATGCATAGTAATAATATAGACGTCTGTGCACGTTGGAGTGTCAGTGTTAGCTCTTATGAGTTATGGTGAAAACTGATCTTGCTCGATCGCCTAGCAATTGTCTCTTGTCCATCTTTGTGCTTTTTTAAATTTTTTTTTAAATAATGAAAAAAACAAACCTGAAAGAAACAAAACAGCAAACATGGTATCGGATTTCGACCTGCTGTAAAGGCGTGATATGAGATACTGGTGGATTATGTTGCCGCCCTTTGCTTTAATTGCTTTACAATTTATGTTTGAAAATCAACATTCCTATATCGATTACATAATTGAGGTGGACACACACAGTGTTTGCACATTTCTTAGCCATACCCGTCCTTCAATTCCCTTGAATGTTTTCGAGTAGTTAAACCATTCTTTATATATATATATATATATATATATATATATACTATAAGTGGGCTTAAGTCTTTATTTATAAGAGGACAAGTGAAACGTGTCCCAGCGTGAAACTGACAGTAGCGAAGCCCACTTATAGTATATTCGCTCTATCTTTACGGTATGTCGGTATTGAGTACTTTTCGACATTTCGCGAACAACACTTTGTTTGTTTGAATATATATATATATATGTTGATCCTGGCCAAGGAGGAGTCGGAGCAACATGTCAACAAACGTCGAGTTTGTTTGATATCTCTTCCGAGTGATATAGCATCTCAAACAAATTATTATTTTAAGATAAAATCGAGGTGAAACTTCGCATAAGTTATGTAATACCATGATCGCCTCGGATTCTTTTGTTCTCCGAGGGAATGTAAACCTCGTATTTCCCTCATCGCTCATGCAAGAGGGAAATTTTTCCTTTGTCTTCTAATTTTCCCGTACATGTTGATGAGGGAAAATTAGAAGACAAAGAAATCCTTTGTCTTCTTCTAATTTTCCCGTGCATGTTGATGAGGGAAAATTAGAAGACAAAGAAATATTTTGTCTTCTTCTAAATTTCCCGCTTGCATATATTTTCCCTCATCAACATGCACGGGAAAATTAGATGCAACTTCTCTGATCAACCGTGTAAATTTCCTGTCGGTAAGATTCTCAAAGTTTTCCTCGGCGATCATGATATTACAAACTAATACCATGACTTTTCGGGAAATTAGCGATTAAATTTCCCCTTTGCCTCGGGAAGATTTGTAAAAGTCCAAGGGCCGCACAAATCTTCCCTCGGCGGCGGGGAAATTTAATCGCTAATTTCCCTCAAGTCATGTTATTACTTATAATAATTTTTTTCTCCAGTATCCAACACCACCGACACGGTACTAGGGACTTTAAGATGTACGACGTCAACCTCAACGACGTCCTTTAAACAAAATAATTATTTTTGCAAAACAACAAGAATGAATAATTTTAGTCCCAAGAAGGCAAGAATAATCACAACGCCGTCCTCATTCTTTATACAACGCCACTCAGAGCATTTTCACGTCTTCAGGACGACATCAACGGTCAAACGATGAGAACTGTTGCTTGAGACTGACTTCAATTACAGACACTGGGATCATTTTAGCAATACTGGGGGCGTTTTGGAAGTCACCAAACTAGCTTCAGATATATTCTTTAAATTGTAAAAATTTATGTTGTTTTTTTAACCGCCGTCGTCAGGCGTCCTAGCATCTTAAAGTCCCTACTGATTCCTTTGGTGTTTGGACATTTCCGAGGTGTTTAATAAACTTCGGGGTGTCAGACACCTGTGATATCATTATGGGTGATATCCTCATCAAACACTTTTCCGAGTGTTTGATATAGCATTTTAAACAAATCAGGATTTTAAAGAGGTGAAAGTTTGCTTAATTTATGTATATTATACAGGTGTCTCCTGCACAAACCTATTTCGAATTATATAATTATTGCCAGGAAAACTTTTGAGAATTAATCACCGAGTAGGGGTTTGAAGGACAAACTTCGAGGTGTTCGGTCAGCTCGGACCCCCTCATAAAACACTTCTCTAAATACAGAATCAAATTTAAGTCGAGTTTCAGTTTTATTGCGTGCACATAAGCAATGGCAAACAGACTTGCTAGCGAGCCAATAACAGCGGAATAACAGTGTTAAACCTCCAGAAACTGTATCTATACTTTGTTCATTTTAAACAGTATGTTTACTTTGAGTGGAGTTTGCCGGGTTTTTTGAAAAAATGTTGCGCGCACGACCCTGAAACTCGCCTATTGTGAAGGGGAGCACGGGATTTCAACCCTTTTACTGCTACATGTAAGGCTTGTGACACGAACCAAGAACATAACATTTTTATCTAAACTTTAAAGCTGTTTTTCTCAATTTGCCAAATTGGCCCGATCCCTGATATTTCATGCAGCATATCTCAATGAACTATCTTTATTAAATTTTTAGGAATAAAAGTATATACATTTCTCTCGCGGAGATGAACTAGAATTATGTTCAATTGTTATATAATAATGTAGTTTTAGTGACACAATTGTAGGCATTTCCTGTATTCGAAAAGCAAAATCTTAATGACTAAATAAAACTATTTCCAATTTTTATTATTATTATTTATTTAGTTATCGTGTTTATAAAAGTACGCTCTATTCACCATGGGGGGTGTCATATCTTGGTAACCATGGAAACAATGTACAAACACAACTTTTTTTTAAAAATCAGACGAACTCACCCAACAACTTGGTGTAGATAGATTTTAATTATATGAAAAAGAAAAAAAAAATTTTGTATACGACCTCCTTAAAAGACAACGTTGAGACTGAATAAGAATTGAATTTCTTTATTCAAGCAATCCCAGCAATGATATACACCTTTCTTTATAAATTTAAAGTACTAACGACCGTCCGTCTATAAAGGTGCGATCGGCGCCGAACATACCCGCAAAGTCATTCCGCGTTTTACATTCACCTGCAATATTGATATATTGTTTTTGTTCGTGGTTGGATACGGTTTGAGTTTGTTTTTATATAATCGTTCCATGATCCGTGTATCCATGGTTTCGTATTCCGCATTTAACTTGCGGTTTTTCATCTCACATTGGGGACTAACTTTTTGTAGTCTGTGGCAACGATAGGATAGCTGTCAGTAACTGATATATTGATATATTGCGCTTATTTCATTAGTGGAGGACAAATTTTATAAACTATATATACAAGTTTCATTGATTATTCACTGTTTTGGAAAGCCGGGACGCTGGATAGGGTATGATTTTACCATTATCTATTTATTTGTTCATTGTATTCTGTTTAGTATATCATTTTGTAATTATTGTTATATTTTGAGGGCCGTATGTTAGATAACCTTTTTGGTTAATACGTCTTTTCCCTCGTGAAATAAAGTTTTATTCTATTCTATTCTATTCTATATACTCATTCAACTATTGTTCTATATAGTAAAAAGCTTCGAGCAGGATCTACGATACTCAGCTATTGTTGTATAGCACGCAAACTGAGCCTGGAACAGGGTCTGGTTTTTTGTTAAGCTATTTAGGACATGATATGTTTTCCATTTTGTCTCAAACATGCATGGGTCACATAAATATCGGCAATTATTAGTCAGGAACAGGGTCGGAGTTTTAAAAATTAAGCGATACACCCCTACCCTGAATTTTAGGGGTACCCCCCGGTTGAACGTCGGGACTTAAGTTGTCTTCCAAATCGATTGTTTTGACGCCATGTAAGAGGGAGGTCTATACTACTCTAGACGATATGTCAGCACAAATACACCCGCGGTCTCATTATAAGTGTTTCGTGTAAGCCGAAAATGTACAACTAAAAGCCACATATGCAAAAATTGGGGAAAACATCTCATTACCAGCAAATTGAGCCTATTACATTGCATGCGTGTTCAATTTTTTCCCTTTTGTCTTTCTTGTAATATGCTAATGTTTGTAATACTATATTCGCGTGCATGACGAGCTTTTTAAACTGAAAAAACAAACTAAACTTTTACACAGTTTTACATTTAGGTGCATGATTTATTACTATTCAAGAGATCATCTAATTTTCTTCTTTTGTTATAGCCTTTAGAACAAACCGTAATTACAATTTGCAGAATTAATATCTTCTGTGCACGTATTATGTCAGCCAAGGATTTTATAGCGGTTGGCTTATATATTCATGTAATTTCGCTGTTCAACTATAATATCAAACATTTCCTCTATTTTTTTCAACTACTTTTTTTGACTGTCGTACAAACATCCGCGGACTAATAATTCATTGGCAATTTTGTCAAAATAGAACCACCTGCTATAATCTATAGGACACTGGTTTCGAAAAGAAAGGAAGTGCATGTATAGTTTATCGGGGTCGGACCACTTTCCTGCCTTCAATTTTTCTTCCAGTCTGTCGTCCTGTTGGCCTTGTTAGTTTTTAAACAAATATTTGAATACTTACTTATAAAGGCTGTTATTGATACGCCATTCGCAACTTTTCAAAAAACAATCACAGTTGTTATGGCAACCCGGGTAATTATTGCAGTATCGCGAAGAATAACTCAATTAAATATTCAGTGGGACAAACGCTAGCACTGGGAAACGACTAAAAACATTAACGGATAACTCGATGGCTGTTGATTTCGTGTTTTTTTTCTAGTTTGTGTGTCTATTTCGAACGATCTCAACGTCCCGAAACGCTTTAGTTCAGATTGGGAGCTGGTTTTATTGGGGGAAAAGACGTGTCGGTGTCTCGCCGGTCTTTTTTCAATCAACGAAATTTGGCGAACAATGTCGATGTGATGTGTCGAGCAACAGTGCGTGAAATTCATTCCAAAAAGTGCTTATTCGGTTGATTGACATGGGATCGGGAAGTTCGAAGAAGACTTCGCCGCCAGGCTCGGCCAACGCAAAAAAGAAAAAGAAGGATAATAGCTATTTGACAAAGACTCTAGACGAACACACTGACGCTGTAAACGACATGTGTTTGTGCAACGACCATCAGACAATCGTGACCGCTTCTGAGGACCACACAGCCAGACTGTGGAACGTGAAAACCGAAGAATGCATAGGCGTACTTCAGGGTCATGAAAAGTACATCACGAGCTGCTGTGTCTCCGACGACTCCGTGTTCACGGCTTCGGCCGATAAAACTATACGGAAATGGGACCTGAAGACACACGAATGTCTGCACGAGTTCGTAGGCCACAAGTCAACGATAAACAAGATTATATATTCGCAGGGTCTACTTTTCTCTAGCTCCTACGACCGCACGGCTCGGTGCTGGAACGCCGAACAAGGGGAGTGTTTGCGAACGTTCCAAGGCCATCATAAGCCTCTCTCCACGTTGCTGTTGATAAGCAATTCGAAGACCACACGAACGCACATTGACATGGAGACGAGCGACGACATTTTAATCACTGGCTCCGCAGACTCAACTGCCAAATCGTGGGGGATGAATTCGAACGAATGTCTTCTGTCCTATAAAGGGCACTCAGGAGCCGTCTTGAGCCTCGCCGTCGACTCCACCAAACGTACTCTGTTTACGGGATCGTTAGATAGCAACATTCGAGTGTGGGACCTCATGTCTGGGGCTAACGTCAAAGTTCTCGAAGGACATCAGGGATCCGTTTTAAAGTTGCAGGTAAAACCGTTTATCATGCAGTTTTGCCGCGAGAAAGGTTTTCCATGCACCGTTGCACTGAAACTGTGACGCCTTTCCCCAACTCCCATTTCATTAAAAAGGCACGATATTGTATACAAAAAACGCCATATTTTAGCACAGCTCTGCTTGCTTCAACGAAATATTCAGTTAACAATAGTTCACAAATTGCTTGTTCTCGCATCAAGTTTGGCTTTTTTTATAATTTTATTATGGCAACATACTGTGTTAAAAACCGTCGTTGAAAATCCTCCCGCATCACCTTGGCCCGACGCGCACAGATATTTCGTTTAAATGCTTAAGTGTGTGATATATATTTAGCGTTTTCTTTAAAACGTGATTCGGTTATCTCTGACTAGACTATTTTTATGTACATAGATGTACCTAGATTGTTCTATGTACATTGACGTCGCTTTTATACGGCTTTCCGTTTTCCGATTTTCGTTCTCGATCGTGGGCGATTTCAAACCGCGTAAACTTTTGAAGCAGCATTTATGCGAATATATGTACACCATCTCTCACGGACAACACTATCTATATACAACATAAGTGAAGAGAAATAGCCATGTTATAATACATAAAGAAATAATCATGTTATAATACATTATGTCTCGCCGAAAATGCCTTTTCATTAAACCCGTTAGAATCCTACATCGCCTAATTCCTTAAGCTTATGATATACAGGCTTGAATTACATTGTTCATGGTGGGAAAACCTGCCATAAAAGAACGCATGTGGCCGTATACTACTGCCGTTTTGGCAATTGCCATGTTTCAAGCGATCAGTCTTTTATCGATCAGTATTCATTATTTTGGTTATTTTTCCATCATAAAAAACCCAGCTGTTCTCACTGACACTTGCGGGGGCATCTGACGACAATCATTAGTTTATTCTCAGGGACCAATGTCTATCAAGTATATCGTTGTTATATTAGGCGCAATGACTATTGATAGTTAGGACTTTTATTTCCGCTTACGACTCAACGAATATTTTAAGTACAAACGTCGTTACTATTGACATACTTTAAATTATATTAGCTGGAATATATATATATATATATATATAATATAGTGTGCTGTGTAGCTGGTGTCGAATTACAAATTGACAATGTTAAATGTTCTCCCAAACTCGGTCGAGTTTTGCCATCAGGTTCTGTAAACACAGACGTCCATTTTCTATTCTATAGAATTAATATAAGACTAAGAAACGTGCCGTTACGTCACAACCTTATTTGCATAGCCAGATATAAACACGGCCATATTTTTTCCCCCTTGCCTGCAAAGTTAGATCGCTACGCAGGCTATGATTCTAATTCTAATAATTCTAATTATAATAATTCTAGTAATTCTAGTAATCCTAATAATTCTAATAATTCTAATAATTCTAGTAATTCTAGTAATACTAATTCTAGTAATTCTAGTAATTCTAGTAATTCTAGTAATTATAATAATTCTAATAATTCTAATAATGCTTCCAATGCTTCCAATGATTCCAATGATTCCAATGATTCCAATGCTTCTAATGCTTTCAATGATTCCAATGCTTCCAATTCTTCCAATGATTCCAATGATTCCAATGCTTCTAATGATTCCAATGATTCCAATGCTTTCAATGCTTCCAGTGCTTCAAATAATTCCAATGCTTCCGATGCTTCCGATGCTTCTAATGCTTCTAATGCTTCTAATGCTTCCAGTGCTTCCAATGCTTCCAGTGCTTCCAATGTTTCTAATACTTCTAATGCTTCCAATAATTCTAATGATTCTAATGGTTCCAATAATTCCGATGATTCCGATAAATCTAATAATTCCAACAATTCCAATAATTCCAATAATTCCCATAATTCTAATAATTCTAATAATTCCAATAATTCCAATAATTCCAATAATTCCAATAATTCGAATAATTCTGATAATTCTAATAATTCTAATAACTTTAATAACTCTCATTCTAGCTCATTCTAATATATAACTAATCTGACTGTCTTATACCGAATTTTTTTCTACAGGTAGTGAACAAGCTACTTTTCTCATCAAGCTCGGATGGCACCGCACGATGCTGGGTGGTAGAATTTGGAGACTGCACCAGAGTTTATAAAGGTCATAAACTCTCTGTGGCTTGTTTGGCGGTAGATGAAGGCTTAGGTAAGCTCTATGCAGACACAACGACAACAACAACAACAAGAGCAACGACGGCGACAACGATGCGGACGACGACGACGACAACAACAACAACAACAACAAACAACATCAACAACAACAACAACAACAACAACAACAATAACAACAACCAGTGTTGTAAAGTGAAATCCATTTGTCAAACTGTTTTCATTTGAAAGGACATAAAAAAGTCTATATTAACCGATTGACATTGACACCTACTGAACATTAACACTATAACACTATAGCACTACAACACCACAACACCACAACACCATAACACTATAACTAACACTATAACACTGCAACACTGCAACACTCCAACACTCCAACACTCCAGCACTGCAACACTATAACACTCCAACACTCCAACATTGCAACACTGCAACACTGCAACACTGCAACACTGCAACACTGCAACACTGCAACACTCCAGCACTGCAACACTATAACACTGCAACACTCCAACACTGCAACACTCCAACACTGCAATACTCCAACACTCCAACACTGCAACACTGCAACACTCCAACACTCCAACACTGCAACACTGCAACACTCCAACACTCCAACACTGCAACACTCCAACACTGCAACACTGCAACACTGCAACACTGCAACACTGCAACACTGCAACACTGCAACACTATAACACTGCAACACTCCAACACTCCAACACTGCAACACTGCAACACGATAACACGATAACACTGCAACACTCCAACACTCCAACACTCCAGCACTGCAACACTATAACACTCCAACACTGCAACACTCCAGCACTGCAACACTCCAGCACTGCAACACTCCAATACTGCAACACTCCAACACTGCAACACTCCAACACTGCAACACTGCAACACTGCAACACTCCAGCACTCCAGCACTCCAACACTCCAACACTGCAACACTGCAACACTGCAACACTGCAACACTGCAACACTCCAATACTGCAACACTGCAACACTGCAACACTATAACACTGCAACACTCCAACACTGCAACACTCCAACACTGCAACACTCCAACACTGCAACACTATAACACTGCAACACTCCAGCACTATAACACTATAACACTCCAACACTGCAACACTCCAACACTCCAACACTGCAACACTATAACACTGCAACACTCCAGCACTATAACACTATAACACTCCAACACTGCAACACTGCAACACTGCAACACTCCAGCACTCCAACACTGCAACACTCCAGCACTCCAACACTGCAACACTCCAGCACTCCAACACTCCAACACTATAACACTGCAACACTCCAGCACTCCAACACTCCAACACTGCAATACTCCAGCACTCCAGCACTCCAACGCTCCAATCCTCAAACACTCCAACACTGCAACACTCCAACGCTCTAACACTCTAACACCAACACTAACACCAACGCTATATAACACTAACTACTACCAACAACAACACCAGCCGCCACAACAACAAACAACAACAACAATTAATACTCATACAATTAAATATTATATGTCCAGTCATTTCGTTACTAATTCTGCTCTGTCCTTTCTAGTTTTTACTGGCTCTGGCGATGGAACCGTTCGTGCATTCAACACCAAATCTGGATCAAGCAAACGTTTATTTAAAGGTCACTCGTACGGGGTCAACGCCATAGTGGTAAGCATATATATTAACTTTTTACAAACTCAAAGTGGATGACAAGTAGTAACAAGACTGTTATAAGAGCTAGCAGTAGCATCACTGATGCCTTCGCACCTTTGGTAAGACAACCCTACTGCAAGTTGTTCGAAAGTTTGCAAGAAGTTGTCGTGAGCAACAACGCCAAGGATTTTACGTTTTGGATAATCACGGACGAAAGTTGTTATATAATAAGAAGTTCCATATAATAGGTAGTTGTTAAATCCCGAATCTCGCTCGATATTTGCTGTCTTTCCCGCCGTATCCTGACAAGTCTTTGGTTAGCTGATCCAATCCCAACTAACGTTTTTGCTATTGAGAAATCCAGAATCCCGTTGTTCAATGTCCTTATTTCCCGAATCACGACAGCAAAAATTCTAGATCTTGTTGCCCGTCATTTTGAAATCCAGAATCTCGCCGTTCATTTTAGTCTTGTATCTCGTTTCTCAAAATAATGGTTATCCCGCGTCCTGTTAAACCTATTGTGGACCATCTGATAAGATGGTTAGATAACTTAGATTAATAATTCATGAGGAAAACACAAAGAAAATTCATGTTTAATGAGAGTTTATATATATATGTGATATAACAATCGAAATATAGTACTAACTTGGGTTAGATATACTGCCGAAACAGAGAACGTAGGAATCTAACGTTTCGAGCGAAGGCCCTTCGTCAGAGAGAAACGTTTCTCTCACGTTTCTCTCTGACGAAGGGCCTTCGCTCGAAACGTTAGATTCCTACGTTCTCTGTTTCGGCAGTAAACGTTTCTCTCTGACGAAGGGCCTTCGCTCGAAACGTTAGATTCCTATACGTTCTCTGTTTCGGCAGTATATCTAACCTAAGTTACTATATTTCGATTGTTGTTTACACACTGCCTACGCAGCACGCTACTTTTATTTCACTATATGTGATATAGATTCCTCTTGATTTACATAAACTTTAGCTTTGATTTTCTCGACTTAGACAACGTGTTTTTTTTTAGAAAAATTACTACGCCAATGAACTTACCACTAAATAGATAAGTTCTGTATACCCCGATACAGAACGGCCACTCATTCTGTAAATAGTACAGTATATATATATATATATATATATATATATATATGTAATATTTATAAACCGCTCAGGAGGGCTTTATCGGATATAAAACACGAGGCGATAGCCGAGTGTTTTAGAGCCGATAAAGCCCGTACTGCAAGGTTTTTAAATGGCTTCTAAAAAGAATCACTTCATACGTTCATTGGCGTAGTAATTTTGAAAATTAAGCTTATCTCAGCCGTTAAAAACCAGCGAGAAACTTAGAGCGAGTCTATATCACATCATATAGATCCGATACGCTCATGATTTTTCTTTGTGTTTTCCTCATGAATTATTAATGAATTTTAGAAATATATATATATATATATATATATATATATATATATATATGAGTTAAATAACTATATATATATATATATATATATATAGTTATTTAACTCATCTCGAGGGTTTCCACACAAATGAATAAATTTGTTCAGCGTTACCCAAAATACATATACATATTTCTTTTTGGGGTCAGCTAAGATCTAAGTGTTGATTTTCGGGGAGGAAAACCGAGGAACCCGGCGAAAAACCCTCAAAGCGCAGGAGAGATCAACTAGTAGACAACTGTCTACAACTCTACTCACATGAGTCCCAAGCTCGAATACAACTGGGTCATGCCCCGACGGTCACCCCGTCCAACCGGGCTTAACTAATTTGAACTGCAGCACTAGTTAGAGCGGGCAGCGCACTTACAGCAGCGCGCCACCCAAATCTACTAAAGACCAACTCGGACAAGAGTTAAAGTGCTTTTGAAACGAAAATTAAGTCTGTCATATTTGAAAGAATACTTAAAATGATAGAGTAACATCTTTTGCAGTTTTTCGTTTCCTTGCTTCGTTTTTGAGATATTTCAGTTTGTTTGATATGCAAATTTGACTTATAAGATAACTTTACGTCACACTTTGCATAATGACTTATCGCAAAGTGTTCTATATCTTTGTTATTATCGAACAAAGCAAGTGTTTCTCCTACAACAGAGTCTGTAAATTGTAAATTGTAAGTGTTTTTGTTTGACAATAACAAAGATATGTAATCTTTTGCGATAAGTCGCCATTATGCAAAGTGTGACGTAAAGTTATCTTATCAAACAAACAAACTGAAATATCTCAAAAGCAAAGCAAGGAAATCAATTTAATTAAAAACTACAAAATATGTTACTTTGTGATTTTAATTGTTCTCTTAAATAAGACAAACTTAATTTTCGTTTCATGGGCACTTTAAACACTTCTTTTTCTCATTTTGTTTCTCCAGGTTTATAAGAAGAAGCTCTTTACTGGCTCCCATGACCACTCGTTGAGAATTTGGGATGCGTCGAAACTACGAGACGACGAAGAAGACGACGACGGCGACGAACTCATTGAAGTGGTCACAACTAACGCGTCCAAAACCACGCTATAAAAACTCTAATAATTTCCAAGTTGATGTTTTTTTGCACAATGGAGCTCTTGCGTCCTGAGGAAGGAAAAGAAAGCACATTTCACTAATTATCGACAGCTCAACTTATGCAAGGGCACAGTGATTCGTTCGGCTACGACAAGACAAGACTAAACTAGCTTGCAGGAGAATCTGCGAGAGTCTAAAGGTAGAATACCTTTTCTTACCGCACACAACAAACCAAGTCAATGTCATGCGGTGAACATGCAGTGGAAGGTAGCCGATATCTACAATGTAAAAAATAATTACTTCGGTATGAGTGGAGCTCGTACCTTACAGAAGGAACAGCGAAAAGATGTTGAGAAGAAAAATGGCCCGGCGCCATTTGTAAGAGCATTTACATTTAGAACTATATTCTAGGAATAGACTGTAGTAATTAGTGGCTTAATTGGAGCTAGCCCGGCTTTCGCACAGATTCCGCTTAAATTCGCTTAGTATATTTGCTTTTACACCACTTATATCAGTGACCGATCATGGCGGTTTATTGGTCATTTTTCCCCATGGTAGTAACCGCTGATCTTTTATGACTTAGATTGATCCGCAATAATTCCATGTCCTAAATAACCCAGGTACTTCATGAAAGCCTGACCCCAACACACACCCTAATCCTAACCAATAAATTCGTGAATATAGAGCGTTTTCACTCACGTGATCGGTGGCCCCATTGGGGTGGTGAAACAATACGAAATATTTGAATAAGAAAGAGCTAATTCCCATACCGTACACCAATATGGCCGCCATTTCGTTGTTTTGGTACACCAATATGGCCGCCGTGACGTCAGATGAAAACGCTCTATAGGATATGGATTTATAACCGATTGATCGGACTGCGGATGCGGCTGAGCCCACAGTCAAGGGCAAAATAAGATCAGCGGTCGCTGTCATAAGAGAAGGACCAGTGAACATGACCATAGATATGGACTGGACTCAGCCTAGACATAGACCTTTCCGTGACTGAGCTGTGGCTCATGGCACTGGGAACTAAATTCGCTTCATGACGAAAGCAGAGTCCACAGTCCTCTCGGCCATCCCCCCTCAAATATATAGCCCCAGGCCAATCCAAGGCTGGACTGGACTCATTTCATTTTTTCGGTCATTTTTTCGGTCACATTTTGGATGGGACTCCCAGGGTCCAGTTATATGTAGCCTAGCCTGATGTCGGCCAGCCTGGTCCATATAAATTAACAGGCCCTAAATTCAACACGCATGCTTATATCGTTCAATTATGTACGGTAAAGTATTAATTACTTGCACACGTTTTTATAAAAGAAAAACAGAAAAGAAAAATTTTGGGCAGGAGAAAGTTGACATGTAGTTTGATGGATTTATTTGAAGAAAATTGTTTTGGAAAAACTTGAAAATGGGATAAGTTCTGCTGAATGAAGTTTAAAATTATTATGTAGATAATTAATATTTTCTGGTGATTTTGGTTAATTCTTGGCCTTGTTGATCGAGGTCAGAAACCAAAAGATGTTATATTTAACAAATAAAACATAAAGCTCCGTACATATGTACTCTTATAAAGACACGTTTGACGTCATTTGAACACGAAAGAAGTTGAGTAGAGGCACGAGGCGATACCTTTACACTTCTTTCGTGTTCAAATCACGTCTTTCGTGTTCAAATCACGTCAAACGTACCTTTATAAGAGAGTACATATGTACAGGAGCGGTATGTTTTATTTTTTTTATAAAATAATAATAAGAAAAATCAAGCTAAAAGTGAGGTAGTTTTGGAAGTTGGCGGGCTTTTCCGGCCAGCCTACGCTATTTTACGTCATTCATGATCTCGGCTGTTCTCTTAATGCACGGAGTCCAGCCAATCAGAGCGTGCGTAGAGGGCACCTTATTTTATAATTTATAATAACAAGAGAGCAAGAAGGGCAGGATGCAGATGTTATGTGGGCCCAGGACTCACAGTGCTAGCTATAAGGGCATGCGGCATGCGGCAGGCCCTTCAAGATTTTGCAATTTTAGAGCCTAATAACACTTGCGTACTAACAATATAACTACATTTTGATTTTTTTAGACTAATTTTATTTCAAACACAAATAATAAAACAATTGCCTGGATATGATTTCAACATTTTTACGGTTTATCAGCGCCCACTGACACATATTTCAGCGGCAACAGTCCAAAACATTGGGGGGTGGCGCCAGAGGGGGGAGGCAGAGGGGGCTACAGCCCCCTGTCGGGGAACCCTAGCCGCGAATGATCGGGAAGAAAAATCTTATTTTTAACAATTGGCAAATAGCTAGTTTAACAGATTAAGCCAGACAAGTCGGTAATTAATGCTTTAATAGTGAAATAAAACTCCTTTAGAAAAACATGATACGGTATATATTGTGTGGAAGCCAACAGTAATATAATATAATAATTTTACAATGCACAAAATTCCTTTTTCTGTCTGCAATATTGGATGAAAATGGCAAACTGGTTAATGACCACACCAGGTGTTCAACAGATTTTTCCATATCAAACTTTCGCCTATTAAGGTGAACATTTGAGTTAACTAGTATCCAGGGCCTCCCGGACAGATAAATGACGTATTTTGACATGCGATATCTGATTCTCTGATTATTTATATCTGATAAAATGGCGGAAAGACCTAAGCGGACACTGCGCCAGCCGAAACGTTTTATCGAAGAATGCTCTATTCCTTCTTACCCACAACGTAAAAAAGCCGTGAAAGACAATAATCTCTACGAGATTGAAGTAAAGGATGTGGATCGAGAAAAAAACTTGGTGCGTATCCACTACAAAGGTTATAGCGAAAGCTTTGACGAGTGGAGACCTTACGGTTCTGAGGATGGATATTTCCCGTTTATTCGTCAGGAGAATATGGCAGGACTGTCAGAAGAATCTCTCGATGAAAGAGTGGCGTCTTTCACTGGTAAACTTTATAGGGAAATCAAGAAAAAACTTTATTCGTCCAAACGGGATGATCCGTATGTGCGAGTGGAGGTTGACGTATCTGAAGATGTGTTTACCAAGGTACTTGGGAACTTATGTCATGGTGTCATGGAGAGGGGAAGGTTGGTGTATAATCTGAAATTGAACAGATTACTCAACAACGTTCTTGGCCTAAACTGGGAGGAACGGATAATCAACATCTGCGGTGATTTCGCATATGTTATTGAAGGTACTGTTAAGTTTTGGCACTCAAAGAAATCACCTATTGTGGAATACAAGGTTGTTGGCAAAGGAAAATATGTAAGATCAGAGATTGAGGATTGTTGGCATGTAGTGTTTACGTTTGTAAGAGGTGATGGAAACAGCATACAATACGAACAAAGACATTAAAAATTTAGTTTTGTATTTAATAAGCTATTTGTTTACATTGTATATAATTGAATAAATTTTCTAGTATTTTACATTTGTTGATTTGAATTTTTGGTAAATTGATGAAATGAATTGTAAGGGCCTGTTCATATGAGCCGGGCTGTCTCACCTGAGTCAGATCTGTACGTTCTTATTATTTTATATTAGAAACCATTTTGTGTTCATATGGTAAATGAGCCAGCCCTGTAAAGCGATATCGCACTGTGAGGTAGGTGGGATCTCGGTAAGGTGGGATGAAAATTTCCCATATGAACACAATTTGCTGGGCTGGCCCGATTCACTAATTCTGATTCACTAAAATGCACTTGCTCCAGTACTTTCGAGCGCTATCCCAGCGAAGTGAGATGAATTTCTTCCCATATGAAACCAAATTGATAATTATCCCACCCAGCTGAGCTGGCCTGGCTCATATGAACAGGCCCTAAGACTACATTAATTTACATTAAAAACCCTTGAACAAGAACCAATATTGTTCAAAAATAGCATATTTAGTGATGTTTTAGAAAGCCACTTTTCCATTTACTTGATTTACAGTATGCACACCTACAGTATATCACTCAGTTTAGTATATGTATCCAAATTACAAATTTATATTAAAAATATTGATAATTACTGGGAGTGAAATTCATATTTTTGTATGATAATGGTTCTTATTCTTCAGGGTTTACTGTAAATCAAACAGCAATTACTTAAATTATTAGTGCAGCTTCTGAAAATCTTCACATTCCTCTTTTAACATTAACTTATGCAGTGCAAGTGGGGTGATATTTACCCAAAACTTTCACAAGATGTGCACAATAAGTTTTATACATACAGTTAGCACATTCAGCAGTGCAAGTCTTAATTGTGTGCCCAGTACATTTACAGTTCGAACAGGTATAATTTCTTTTCTTTCTAGCACAACCAACTGCTTCTAGATATTGTACCCGATTTTTTTTCAGAAAAAGTTGTTTAATGGCAGAAACACCTCTATGATTAGTAGATCTGAAATAATTCTTTGATGTTATGTCATTATACTTTTCCAAACCCTGTTGAGTAAAACACTCAATGTTTCCATACAAGGAAAGAAATTCAGGAACATGTGAACAGAGTGCATGCATATAAGGTGTGACATCTTTCTTTTGATATAGAACGAGAAATTTTGTCAGCCAATTGGTCACCTTTAATTTGAAACTTTTCACCTCATCCAATTTAAAATCATGTTTTAGATCTTTTGCAATAGCACTAAAATCATCCCAAATTTGTTGGGTAATTTCATTGTTTTGTGAATTTGGTAAAAGTGATGATATTTTGATATTGTTAAATAGTTTTAATTTTTCTGGGCCAGTCAAATCTCTATAGTCCAATTGTTTGGATTCTTTGTTGATATACCAATGAAATTGAATCCCTAAGCTTTGAAGGTAAGCCTCGTACCCTGCCAAATGCTTATATTTATCTCTAGAAAAGTCTGAAATTTTTGTTTGACAATTTGATCACAGACTTTTAATTCTCTGATGAGTAGCCCTATAAGGTTATCACATATCCTAAGGTAAAGATGAAGTGTATCGATAATTACATGACTGAGGGAAATAAATGAAAATAAGGGTACATGTTTACAATTAAATTTATTTGATTTAGCATATTTTCTTATCTCATCTAAAGTTCTTGCTCCAGACTCCGGATCTAAAACTGACCAGGTTTTTTTTGTGTCAAACCTTTTCAATTTAGGACATTTGCACCAAATACAGGCATAGTCAGCATTAGCAGCCCCGATTCCACAAACACAAGCTAAAAATTTCCAATCCCCTCCAAGGAAATATTCAAGACAATATTTGTTATCATCTACAAAGATCTCTTTCAGCAGTTCCATCTCTTTAATTAAATCGGAAAGGCTTGTGGATAATGTTTCGTAACTTTCTTTTGTTCTAATGACTGCTAGGAGGTAATTCCCTTTTTCGCTCATGGCCAGGTGCTTCTCATTAAGTATGGTATAAGTTACATTAATTACAGATAGTCTCTTACCAATGTTAGTGCCATCTCCACTTACTTTCACTCTTATTGTCTCTCCAGCCTTTACAATACCTGTGTTCCTTAGACGTTTGATATTTTCTATGATACTTTCAGTAAAACTCATCTGGATTCCTTCAGTATCTCCTGGGGTTGATTTTAAGCTCCACTTACTGTTTAGATTGTTCATATGTTTTACCAATTTATTTAAACATGGGGGCCCCTCTGATTTAATTGAGAACTCATGCCAGGCATCATTGGATATGTTAAAGCGATCTTTTAAATAGAGCCACATATTCAAATTGTTGACTTCATCTTCTGAAATTTCTTTTTCCTCACCACCTGGATTTAGCTCATTGTCTTCCACAAAGCTAAATGTTTCAACTTCTCCAGTCCCAATGTTACATAACTCAACCCTTGATGGTATAAAATCATAGTGTCCAAGGAAGGACAAGGCCGTTTCACATTCATCTTTCAACTGTTTTCTTATTCTTGTTTGGTGCTGCTTAGTGTACTCTTTAAAATATTTTTTCTTGGTTGGACCCCTAGTCTTTTTATTTGATCTGAGCTGGGCTATTTTCTTTACCAACTGTTTGAATTTGCTTTTGTAGACATTATGGTTTGTCTGCACTGTATCTTTCAAGGAATTCAATTTCTCTTCGATTTTCATCCTTTTAGCAGTTTCTATTTCACATGATTGTTCTAGAGCTCTTTTTTCACCTTTCAGCTGTGTATTTTCTTTTTTCAAATCCAGTATTTCAATCTCAGTATAATATACTGTCAAGCTATATGTTGACGTTTTCCATGTATTGAACAGTCTGTTTCTCGGTTCTCCACCTTTTGTGCGCTTTAAAGCAGAGAGAAGGCTGAGAATCTTTTTCTTAAACACATTTAGTAACCTGGTACCAACAGTAATGCCACGTATTCCCGAATCAAGAAGAATTCGATTAACAACAATTGTTAACCACGACTCGTAGCTTTGACCATCTTGTCGTTTGTATTCATTCGACAACGAGTAAATCAAGAAACTACACAACAATAAGATAAATATATATGACTTCACAACGATTCTTAAGCTAAACCTGCATCACAATTAAGCGAAATAAGTCTAAAACATACTATACAATAAATACTGAGATAAATATAATCATAATAGTGAATAATTCTTACTTGCTTATTTCGTGTACATACGACGGTATAGATTGAGTCACAAAGGCTTGTTCTGCATCATCTCCTGCGGCCACAACCAACTGAATTATTAATGAGGTAAACAGTAGAAAAATCGACAACTTTACAGCCATTTTGCCCTTCCCAAACACTCATGAATATGGACAAGCTTGCTACCAAAATACGCGCAATTATTCGAAGATTCCAATTTTGGCGGTACCTAACGTGTTAGACATGCGCAATAGCCTCTAGGGCCATTCCTATTCAACAGTGGCCGCGCGCGAGGCGTATATTCAGCGCAAATCATAACAAAGAGCGCCTAAACAAACGAAAAGTGCCCTTCCTAAATCGCAATATTTTCCAACGAAAACACATTCAAAACACGTCTCAGGACTTCAACTTTCCTATTTCGAAGGTACCTAAAGTCGATTATCGACGAGTAAAGAATAAAAGCGAAAAAACATCAAATTTGGCCGTCATTTGAATAAGCAAATGTTGTGGGTGTGTCTACGCGAAATAGGATACGACTTTTTGTTAAGTGAAAGTTTGATATGTTTATTGATACCTTGAAAATAAATGCTGTAACTTGTTGGATATTGCGATAATTTCACGCTGAAAAGATGGGAAAAGCTAGACGTTTCAAAATTCCAGAGGGTTGTGGTTAGGCTTATAGGGCCACCGGGGGGTGTGCGTTAGGTTTAGGGTTGCCGGGGGGTTGTCGTTAGCGGTTTTAAGGTTTAGAGGTGAGGGTCTGGGTTGGGGTGGGGGGGGGGAATTAGTTTTTTAAAATTCACGATTATTGGTAATTCTAGGAGAAAGCCGACGCAAGAAAACAATGCACTAAATTTACATAAATTATATAATTTTTATAATTTATATAATTTGAAAATAGCGAGATTATCCCCAGGCTCCCAAGACAATGCTTTCGATGCGCGCTCGCCATGTTGCAAAAAGAACCCGCACGTGTGGCGACAATGATGGAAGATGGATAGTCGTGTTTGTCGTTGTAAATTTGAAAATGAGGGAAGATACTTCGCCCTAGTCACTCCAGACGGTCGTCTTAAAGTTTGGGACTGTGCTAATGGCAAACTTAAGCACGATATTACTCCAGATTCCCATTTAGGAGGTTTGGGATTCACTTGCCTATCCTGGCGTACCAGTCCAAAATTTCGATCGGTAAGCGTATTTCGAATCTATCATTTTTATCTCGTTTCAAACTCTAAAGCTTTAAAAGCAACTTGGGTCCTTTACTTGTAAATAAAGTTAAGGGGAAATTCAATTATTTACTCATTTAGCTCTTCCATTTTCAAGGTTAATAGACAATTGCAAATACCTTCATTGGCATTCGTAATTGCCTTTTTTGTAGCTGAGAAATTTGTAATTGAATATTTAAAACTTTATATAGCGTATAATGTTGAAGAAATATTTCTTGTTGGTGAATACAGGAAAGCTGGGGTAAATAGTTCTGAACCTCAGTGTCTCGATATTTGTAAAATTGTAATGTCGATTGTCGAATGGTCAAAGTGAATGAAGTTTTAAATGCTGCCTGTTCATTTGTACCCAGCCACTATTAAAAGTTCCTAGTCACGAAAAACATTTAGATATTTATATTAAGAGCAGATCTTATCCGTAAAACATCGTTTAATCTTAAACTGTTTATTGTAATCAATGCAAGTGAACCTGTTTTAAGGACAAGATAATTATATATTTTAAGTTATTTTTTATAGTAATTCTACTTTAGGTTTTCCCCCATTTTGAAATATCTAAATCTACAAAAGAATTTATTTTAGTTTATCCCATTCCTGCTAAGGCACGTTTACACAGCTGATTTTTGTCATCCTGACACATGCAATTGAGTGCACAACTCAAAACACTATTGCACCATATAAATAGTGAAATAAAATTAACATGCTGTGTAGGCAGTGTTGAAACAACAATCGAAATTTAGTAAGGTTTGATATACTGCTGAAACAGAGAACGTAGGAGTCTAAAGTTTCAAGTGAAGGCCCTTTATCAGAGAGAAAGGGCCTTCACTTGAAACGTTAGACGACTACGTTCTCTGACATTTCTCTCTGATGAAGGGCCTTCGCTCGAAACGTTAGACTACAATGTTCTCTGTTTCAGCAGTATATCTAACCTTACTATATTTCAATTGCACCATATAGCCTGCCCAACAGACCTTTCTGCATAAAGTGATTGGATCATGTGATCTTTCTTTTTGACAAATCTGATTGGCTAATGTCCAAAGTTGTTCAAAGTTTTAGATGTCCAAAGTTTTGCAAGAGCCAATTAAATCTCCCAATGCGTTATCCACACACTTTGTGCAGAAAGGTCTATTGTGAAGAAATTTTTGGTCGGGTAACCACTAAAGAGTTCTGCTTTCCGATTGGTTAAAATTGTTGTACATCTTTATTGGCTAGTGCATAGCTCTGACCACTGATCTGCAGAGGCTATTAATAAGAGTTAGGTAATGCTGGGTAATTTTCATGGTCATTGAAAATTCTTGAAAATTTATAAGGTTGAAAAATGAAATTGCAGACCTGGAAAGTCCTTTGCCAATAATTTAATTATTTATAAATGCTAAAATAACTCATCTCAAACCACAGAAGTTGCTTGCATAAATCTTGACTGATGTAGAATTGGATTAATGGCTTGTTAAGGGTGTCTGAGGTTTTTCCCTTTCCCTTGGAAGTAAAATTGTATGACAGAGAGTGGCTCAGTGGTCAGAGCATTGCACTAGAATCGCAAGGTAGTGGGTTCAATTCCTGCTGGAAGGCCTGTGTACTGTGTGTAGTTGCATTTTTTCTTCAAATTTTCCTTCACCCAAAATCCCTAGAACATGCTATGTAATCGAGTGAAATGCCCAATATTACTTATAATATACCCAATTTTCTCCTGGCATTACCACCTTAATATATATATATACAGAACTCGCGATCAAGCTCTCGGCAATGCCCTATGTGGCTCAGTGTTCAGAGCAATAGCATCATGCCTGTATATTTACTTTTTTTGCAGGTAACCAAAAATAATTTGCAGTTAGCCCTGCAAGCGAAGCAAGCAACCGGACTGCGTAGCTTGTGAATTGCGATGGGGGACCGGGCCACCGGGGGAAACTTTTTGAGCAATTGGGCCTGAGAAAGTCAATTTTGGCAATAGGAAAGTCTTTCCTTAAAGTTTTTGATGGCATCAATTGATGAGTTTGCATCTTTAAATATGACACCTATTAAATCTGGTCGGTAAATATTGCAAAAAGATACTGGGAAAAATTAAAATTTTCTACTATTCTAGCATGCACAAGACCTTCTGACCCAGGTTTGCAGTTAGCTCCAGTCACTTGCAGGTAACGCGGTTACCTCGGATCCCAACATCTGACACCCATGCAGAGCATTGCACTAGAATTGCAAGGTCGTTGGTTCAATTCCTGCTGGAAGGCCTGTGTACTTGCATTTTTCACAACTGGTCCCAGTTTGGTCTTAAAATGTATATATTCTACACTCAAATTTTCCTTCACCCAAAATCCCTAGAACATGCTATGTAATTGAGTGAAATGCCCAATATTACTTATAATATACCCAATTTTCTCCTGGCATTACCACCTTAATATATATATATATATATATGTATATTATATATATATATATATATATATACAGAACTCTCGATCAAGCTCTCGGCAATGCCCTCTGTGGCTCAGTGGTCAGAGCATTGCATTAGAATCGCAAGGTTGTGGGTTCAATTCCTGCTGGAAGGCCTGTGTAGTTGCATTTTTCGCAACTGGTCCCGGTTTGGTCTTAAAATGTATATATTCTACACTTGAATTTTCCTTCACCCAAAATCCCTAGAACATGCTATATATGTAATCGAGTGAAATGCCCAATATTACTTATAAAAAAGCTACGAAGAGGCTGCTTTTTGTTTGGTTATTACTTTTTAGGTAAGAATGTTAATCATGACTTTTATTTCTTTTTATGAATTTTAGAAAAGAAGAAAACGAAAATCAACGGATGACACATTGTTAGAACAAAGTTTTAATATTGGGTTGGGAACTGTTGCTGGAACTATTTTTATATTTGATGTTTTAAGTGGGGAAATAAAAACCTCCCTGGTAAGGGTCTTTACAAAAAAACAACATGATTTTCTTACACAGTGTGTAGTACCAGTACATGACTGTAAAGGCAGTGCTTTATTTTCTTATAGAAAGGTGGGCATGATGATAAAGTCAATGACTTAAATTGGAACAAAAAGACAGACTTATTATATTCTTGTTCAGATGACCGACATATCACAGAATGGGTAGTTGAATCACAAGAAGTAAAATGGTTAGTAGTAGTAATAAGTAGTTATGCTAGTTAATAAATTACTAGGGGCAGATCAAGGTGCAAGTTGCCCTGGGTCCCAACTTGAAAGGGGTCCCCTAAAATTTTAAAGATTAATTTGAGTTTTTGACATAAGAAAATGCAGGGCCTTAGAGAATGTGGGTTTCCTATTGTGATGTCATCAGGGTGCTCAAATCGATATTTTGCCCTGGGTTCCCTGGCAGCCCTGGATGGTGTAGGGAAGTGAGTCATGGGCCATGAATATGGAGCAGACTGCAAGGTTGAAGTGGACAGAGATGAGGATGGTGTTATTGATGTGTGGTGTATCTTTGAGGGGTCGAGTGTAGTGTTGAGAGAATAATGGGGATTTAGTTGGTGCCTGATGTTGTGAAATGAAACTGGTTGAGATGGCTAGGACATGTGAAAGATGTGGCAATTGGGTTAAGGTGAATATGTTGTATGATGTGAAAGGTGTAAGAGGAAGGCTGAGGGTGACACAGGAGGCTGCACAATAGAGAAATAAGAAGAGGAAACTGCCTATGTAACCATTTACATAGGGGTTGACTGGCAGCACTGTCAGCAGTTGAAAAAAGGTGTTGATTTGTGATTATCTATTTTTTTCAACCATAGTAAATGGAAAGCTGATAAGTCAAGTGTTCATTCTGTACAAATTAGTCCTGAAGGTGACTGTTTATTATCTGCGGGAAGAGATATTCGATTATGGGACCTTGAAAGAAAAGAAATTCTTAAAGTATGTACCAAAGTGAACTGTCACTTTAGTAAAAATAAAGCAAGAATCCCCACGTATTAACTCAATGAACAGCGCGCGCAAACCTGTCAAGCTCAGACCACGCTGACAAGACTTTGGTGAGCGCTGATATAATACCACGTATTATAAGCATGGGCAAACCAGTCATGCTCAGACCACACTGACAAGACTTTAATGAGCGCTGAGATAATCCCCGTGTCTGCTGACTAGCATTGTCTCCTTTTTTACCTTGCCTAAATTACATTTAGCCACATAAAAATACCATTATCAAAATAGGCATGTTAATTGTTAAGGACCTACATACAGTACAGACAAAAAAGTTGTTACACTCAGTAAATGCAATTGCGTTTGAATTTGTATATAGGTAAGCAACATCACGCTGCGATTTGTGAAACATAATGCAAGGCTTATTTCACTTTCAGAAATTTACAGGTCATGCAACACCTGTATCGCATCTTCTATTCACACCATTGAAAAGTGAAGGATCAGCCAGCAATGGTGTGGAACACTGCAGAACAGATGGCTACTATTTTTTATCTGGAGCAGAGCAGGACAGATTTCTTAATGCATGGTAGGATCCTGTTTTCAAGTATATGAACCTTTATTGGGATGTTTAAAACTGTTTTCTCAAAATTAGCACTAACCAACTTACTATGTTGAATTTCAGGAAAGTTGATCTGGAATCAAAGGACAGAAGTTCTATTGTGTCATTTGCTCTCTCAGATGATCCAGTTTCACTGGAGATGAAACAGTGTTCAAACAAAGAAAAGGTTAGTGTATAGTCATTTAGAGTTTTTAAGATTTTAATTTTTCAGTTTTATTTTGAATTGTCAAACTCAGGCTTGCAATGACAAAACTACGTGTCACCTGTTTGTTTCACTAGGCTATATAGGACGCTCCGTTATAGTGTTACAAACACCATAGGAATTGCACTAAGACGTTAGGCTACATTGTAAGACATTACACTACGTTGTAAGACTTCTGACATTACGTTACTGTAGGTTATAAGACATTAAGATACATCTTAAGACATTACACTACATTGTACAACATTAAGTTACATGTACCTCATAAAGCATTATGCTGGCTGCGTTAAAACATGTTAAAACTAGTTACATGTATGCTGTAAAATGTTCCTCTAGGTTGCAAGGCGTTACGCTTCAGTATAGTTTGTTAGACATTATGCTACGCTATAGGACATTATGCTTCACACAAGGACATGTTTTTTTAATTTTTTCGTATTTGGCACATCTTTGCTATTAAAATAATACAGGAAATATGGTAGTTTTGTTGAATGGTAAAAAAAATTTCTTTTTGTAGCCACTTCATTTAATCGTAGTCTCAAGAGATGGTCAGCTTCACTTGTTTGAACAGTCATTAAATGGGTATGTCTTTGACTCTTTGATTGTTTTATTACATTGCAATATACTGTAATCTTTGTACTGTACATACTGCATGCTGGTGGTAACTGGTCAAGATGTAAGAGCAGTTTTGTATGATGATTTGTGATCAGCTAAAGATCTACACCCAATTCTTATATCCTAGCTGGCATATCCATCTCTTCTCTTAAGAAAGTCTTAGTGTGGTAAGCAGAAACTGTAATTAGTGAGTAGGGCTTAGTTTGGGCTGGATTAGTTAGGCTTGTGGGTCCCCAGTTGAATAGCCCTTTCTTAGCATGTTTTTTGTTTCTATATGGTGAAGTTTTGTTGACTTGTTAGACATGTGAAGAAACCTGTTAATCCAAGAACGACTCTTCAGTTGGCAACACCAGGAACCAAGGTATGTAAAATCAGGAGAAACATGGGAACATAATTAGCCTGCGTAGCTGGCGGTATTAGGGAGCACGGGTGGTGGCGGCATGTTGCTATGCAGGCTAGAACATAATACGACCTGTTTTAACATTTCCAAGGTACAGTACAGTAGTTCTAATATTTCCTTTGTGGTTCTACTTTTGTTGGAAGAACAGGAGTAAACTAAACCATTGTATTTATATATTTTTTATAAATTAGGATGCCACTCCAGAGCCTGTTCCTATTATTTGTGCCCGGTTTGCTGAAAGCTCGGAACCATCCATTCTTATTGCTTACGGCTCTCCTATGAAGCCACAATTTGAAATTTTAGTAAGGACTCTTTTCCCCCCTCAAATTGTCTGTGAAGTAAAAAACTCATTGGCATTTTTGTTGTTTTAATGAACAGAGGAGCATGATAGAAGCATTCACTGAAAATTTCAAAAAAATCTGATGTACAGTATAGCCTTTGTGCCATTCACACTCAAAATTTGCCATGAATAGTTCGTTTTTTGAGAATTTTTTGCTTTGTGGTAACAATGCCTTATAGTTGTACATTTGCGTATGGCATTGTTACGGAAAGCCTGAATTTTCTAAAAAAAAACCCGAAAGAGCCATGGCAAATTTTGATAGTTAATAAATAGTGTGAAGACTATGTACATCAGATTCTCTTGAAATTTTCTGTGAATGTTTCTATCATGCTCCTCTGTTCATTAAAACAACAAAAATGTCAACGAGTTCTTCACTTCATATACACTTAAAGACAAACTTTTTTATTATTGAAATGGTGGAATAATTGGCGTCACTCCATTTTTACTGTCAAATCTTGCAGAAATACGAGGAACTTGAGCGAAATGTTTGCTTGGTTCGTGACTACAGATCCGGACTTCTAGTTCGGGAAGAAAACAACAACCAAAGAACACCAGATACCAACAAGGCACAGGTTAAACCCAACCTTCTGACCACTCTTGGCGCGGAAAATATGGCGTTGGCTAGGCCTTCTTGTGGAGACAGTGGCAGTGGAACAAAGATGAAAAAAGTATCAGCTACTGAGAAAACTGCCAGTCAAGAGGTTGGTTGAGTCATTTCAGTGAGTGGCTGCCTACCCATGCAGTGGAATGCCATCCAGTAGAGTAGAGTAGAGTAGAGTAGAGTAGAGTAGAGTAGAGTAGAGTAGAGTAGAGTAGAGTAGAGTAGAGTAGAGTAGAGTAGAGTAGAGTAGAGTAGAGTAGAGTAGAGTAGAGCAGAGCAGAGCAGAGCAGAGTATAGAGTAGAGTATAGAGTAGTATAGAGTATAGAGTAGAGTAGAGTAGTGTAGAGTATAGAGTAGTGTAGAGTAGAGTAGAGTAGAGTATAGAGTAGTGTAGAGTATAGAGTAGTATAGAGTAGAGTAGTGTAGAGTATAGAGTAGTATAGTGTAGAGTAGAGTATAGAGTAGAGTATAGAGTAGAGTATAGAGTAGAGTAGAGTATAGAGTAGAGTATAGAGTAGAGTATAGAGTAGAGTAGAGTAGACTAGACTAGAGTAGAGTAGAGAGTTTATTAAGGATAACATATGACAGAATTTAGATACCAATAACTCAATGACCTTCAGTGGTGAGAGGCAGCCGCTAACAGCTCGTACGCGTCACCCAAACTAAACGTAACAACAAGTTCTGTACTGTAGGAAATTTTAGTGAAAGAAGATTTTGGGTGTTATATACAGTCTCTTCTCTATGTTTTTGTAGTTATCGATGGAAGACCGGCTGAAAACTATGAATCTGACTCCATCTGTTTCTCAACAGCCAAAGTAAGTGCAATTGACTATAATATAGAGCTTTTGCTCTTGAAAGAGTCCACTAAAAACGAGACTTAAATTATGATAAAAGCAAATGTACAGTATAAAGAGTGCGTATAGTGGGTATTATTAGCACCAAGTCAGTTATTCAGTCTACTTTTGTATGAAGTGAAGAGTCGCTGAGTATCTCTCTTCTTATGAACTCAAACAGAGCTGGAAAACGAACCATTCCAAAAGCCGGATCAATGACACAAATGCTGATTCAGGCTTTGAACAGTCAGGACAAACGACTGTTAGAGGTTGGTATTATATATTATTCTCCTTCATTTTGAAATTCTATTCCTATTCCTATTCTATTCCTATTCCTATTCTATTCTTATTCTATTCCTATTCTATCCCTATTCCTATTCTATTCCTATTCTGTTCCTATTCTATTCCTATTTCTATTCCTATTCTGTTCCTATTCTATTCCTATTCTATTCCTATTCCTATTCCTATTCTATTCCTATTCTGTGAATCTGTTCCTATTCTATTCCTATTCTATTTCTATTCCTATTCTATTCCTATCCTATTCCTATTCCTATTCTATTCCTATTCTATTCCTATTCCTATTCTATTCTTATTCTATTCCTATTCTATCCCTATTCTATCCCTATTCTATTCCTATTCTATTCCTATTCTATTCCTATTCTATTCCTATTCTATTCCTATTCTATTCCTATTCTGTTCCTATTCTATTCCTATTTCTATTCCTATTCTATTCCTATTCCTATTCCTATTCCTATTCTATTCCTATTCTGTGAATCTGTTCCTATTCTATTCCTATTCTATTCCTATTCCTATTCTATTCCTATTCCTATTCCTATTCCTATTCCTATTCTATTCCTATTCTATTCCTAATTTATTCCTATTATATTCTATTCCCATTCTATTCCTATTCCTATTCTACTCCTATTCTACTCCTATTCTATTCCTAATTTATTCCTATTATATTATATTCCTATTCTATTCCTATTCTATTCCTAATTTATTCCTATTATATTCTATTCCTATTCTATTCCTATTATATTCTATTCCTATTCTATTCCTATTCTATTCCTAATTTATTCCTATTATATTCTATTCCTATTCTATTCCTAATATATTCCTATTCTATTTTACTTCAACCTTGTTGTGCTTGCTGTAGGATGTTCTTTCAAGTGGAGCCAAGCCAGCGATTATTCAAAATACTGTTAAAAGACTACCTGTAAATTGCCTTATACCATTAATAACTGAGGTTTGTTTAAACTAGTATATTTTAATGTGTATCCGTTTTCGTGTGCGATTTCCAAACTGGTCCAACTGTTTTTTTCATATTGACATTTTTAGTTAGTACATAGAATCCAATCATCGCCATCAAGGTAAGCATTTGACGTAGTCCTGTGAAGTAGCCTAGAACCTATATTGATGTTTCAAGGATGGCTTTTTTAAAGTAATAAGTCTAATAAAGTCAAACCTATCTGAGTAATCACTTCTCGCGGAAATTTCTGTTTAATTTCTCGGTCAACCGATGTTCATCTTATGAATTATATTAACGAGGTTGTGGCGCAGACTTTCATAGCAGATATGGTGACGGAACAGATGATGATTTCTAAAATACCAATGATAGGAATTGCCGTCAGATTAAATGATGCTGATAATGGTTGAAACTGATGTTTTTTTGTCACCTCTGTTAGCTTATCCGAATTAATAAATTAAAAGTTTCAGATGTGATTAGATTTGCGGTAAAATTTAAGTCATCGAGCTTGTTTTAATATCTTTTTTTTTTTGAATTTTGTTTTAGGGGAAGTCATTTGGTGCCTTGGATAAAAAATGTCATGACTACACATATGTCGTATCTCATGTCTGTAAGTGTTGGATACTTTGCATTACACTTCAGAATACAATACAGTACAATGCAATACAATGCGGTGCGATGTAATGCAATACTATACCTTACGTTACATTACAATGCAATACAATACACTATAACAACACTATACGTCATGTCATTTTTTCTATTATATTTCATATGCCATGTATATAGTATCTTCTATTCACTGTATGCCGCGGGACTTTCCCAGTATTTTAAAATTAATACAACGTTCATAATTTCCTTGTCTTAGGTACCCAATTTAGTTGAGTCACTTGGTGGTTTGTATCAAATGTTCGAGTCTAGAGTTGCGGTTTACAGCAGACTTTGCAAACTACAAGGAAGACTGGACCTAATGCTTGCTCAAGTACGTATCATGCTTACACTATGTATATGTGGGTTTAATTTCGAAATTTTTAGCGTGATTTTAGCTTTTGCATTGACTTTCCAAAATGTCTTCAGGCCAGGCCTCCTATAGCCACAGAATAGAAATACAACCAGAAGTCCAACTCGCGTCGGAACCTTTGAAGTTTATGTCCTCGCGCATCTTGATTCCTCACCATCCTACGCAATCCTGGCAAGTTCCCCTGGCAGTTTGGACCTTCAAAAGAAGGTTAAAACTGCCGGGGGAACTTGCCAGGATGGCGTAGGACATTGCATAGAATGGCGTAAGATATCGCGCCTGGACTTCTGGTTGTATTTCTATTCTGTGTCCTAGCCTCGCGCAAGCAACGAATTTCATGTTGGGCTCATTAAGATTGGGCGTGGGTGCGAAAACGCAGGAAAAAAACACAAAAACAGGTTGACCAATACGCAGTTGACTTGATTTATTGAGGGTAACATGACAGTATTTAGATACTGATAACGACCCAATGGTGAATGGTCCTCATCCCTTGATGGAACTAGTTTATAGGATTAACTGGGGAAACTATGTGTTGATTTTGTGGAGGGAGGAAAACTGGAGAACCCAGTGAAAAATCCTTGAGGCACAGGAGAGAACCAACAACTCTACTCACATGAAGCTAAGGTGCTCACTCATCCGAGTACTAACCCCTTTTGACCAGTGAGGCTTAACTTCAACGGTGAGAGGCAGCGCGCTAGCACCTTGTGCCACCCATGCCTGAGTAAAAGGTGCATTTTATATATACAGGCGGAAATATATGATGATCATGATTTTGTGATAGGAATTGCCGTCAGAGTTGTTGAACACTGCTGACACACATCACTTCTGATATTCCGCCTGTTTTGTTGTATAGCGATAAAGGGAAGTCGTCGTTAAGAAATGTAAAGAGAAACGGAGCTTCTTCTTTACTAAGTTTGTTTCTATTTCAAGGTTTCTGCTCAGACTGAAGAAGTTGTGGAGGAAGAGCAGTTAGCTCTGCCAAAGGTGGTTTACAAAGAAGAAGGTTGGTTATCACGTTTGATACACGTGATATGATTGTGGTGGTGATGATCAACGAATGATGGTGATGTGCGTGGTGGTGACGATGCTGATTAATAATGATGATCAATGATGATGACGGAATGGTGGTGGTGATTATGATTAATGATGATGGGCGTGGTAGCGGTGGTGGATGATGATTATGGGGGTTGTGGTGGGTGTAGTAATTGATGGTGATGATGGGTGTGGTGATGATGGATGTGGTGATGATGGGTGTGGTGATGGTGGGTGTGGTGATGATGGGTGTGGCGATGGTGGGTGTGGGGGTAATGGGTGTGGTGATGGTGGTGTGGTGACGGTGGGTGTGGGGATAATGGGTGTGGTGGTGATGGTGGGTGTGGTGATGGTGGGTGTGGTGATGGTGGGTGTGGTGATGGTGGGTGTGGTGATGGTGGGTGTGGTGGTGATGGGTGTGGTGATGGTGGGTGTAGTAATGGTGGTGGTGGTGGGTGTGGTGATGATGGGTGTGGTGGTGGTGGGTATGGTGTGGTGGTGGGTGTAGTAATGGTGGTGGAGATGGCTGTGGTGGTGGTAAACGATGATAATGCTGGTAGTGATGATATTTTCTTTATCATTGTTATTGTTAAAATTTTGAAGTGGATATGATGTTATTGATAGGAAGAGACTGATAATAATTAAATGATGTCCGTTTATGTATCTGATCCTACTTCAAACCAGAAATTATTTTACCACTTTTATAGTTTGAATATTTCTGATATTATTTCCATTTGACAGTTCACACTTTTCGTTAAAACGTTTTAGAATCAGATGAAATGTCAGAAGCGGAAGACCACACCAGTGAAGATTCAGCGGAATCTATGGTAGGAGAATGTTTTATTTCTATTTTCCTCAGAGTCACTGTAGTAAAACAATAGGTTTAATAGTTTTACAGTGAACTCGATTCTACTTTGTGCAATGATTACTGCAACTTGTCTCGCAATGATCATGACCATTGCACAGCATGTTACACGTTGCAATGGTGCGTGCAACTTGTCTCGCAACACAACGTGAATGCCATTTGCAAGACAAGTTGCGTGCAAAATTGTACTGTGTAACAGGGCCTAGTTAAAGGGTATTGGCAATAAAAATTAAGTTTGTCTCATTTGAAAGAACTCGTCAAATGGTATGACAAAGACAAAGACCAAAGACAGCCTGCTGTCCGCCATCTTGGAATTATTTTCGATATGCATGTGGCATCATAACCAGTGTAAAGTGAAATTTTTATCTTGCCAACCTTATGACATTATGAGCTAGAAACTCCATTTTGTTGCGCTATTTCCATTTTAAATTGACCCACAACATTTTAAAAGCCTTCCGTGGAAATTTGGTCACCCACGGAGTAGTTTCATCAGGTTTACCCTGCTTGTGACGTCACCAATTTCCTAGTTAATTAGACCCAATATTACAACAAGATGGCGGACAGCACGCTGTCTTTGGTCGAAATATTTCCAAAACCAAAACAGATACGGAAAAATTGTAAAAGGTCGTCTTTATACCATTTGACGAGTTCTTTCAAATGAGACAAACTTAATTTTTATTGCCAATACCCTTTAATGCTTATTTAATTTACATTCACGGCAGTCGCGTTAGTTGAAACTGATTAATTATATGACGTTTCTAGGCAAACTGTCGGACGTTGCTGGGCGGGGCTCACAAGTTCTTATTAAATTCACACGCAACGCAGATATTTTTAGACAGAACGATGTAAGTCCCCCCACCCAGCAACTTTTGACATTTTGCCCGGAAACGTCCAAATTAATTGTTGCAACGAATGCGACAATTGTTGCCGTTAACTCAACCTGAATCCGCTGTATTACATATTCTTCATTTTATTTCTACATTTTTGCAGAAGGAAGACGCTTCTGATGATGACGAATGTCCCTCTGACGAAGAGAAACCAATGTCCGGTTCTGAGAATGAAGAAGAGAATCAGAGTGCGTTGTCGCAGACAGACTCGTCTGAACAAAGTGACAATGAAAACGAGATGGAAGAATGAAGTTAAATAATAATATGAATATTCCACTCGCACTGTAAAGTTATTTTATGCCTGTAACAAAAAAAACAACAAGGATCGATAAACACGAGCCAATGACTGGAAATTTGGTTGAGGTTGAATTTTTTTTTAAAAAAGAGCCCTGAATTATTGTGATATATATATATATATAAATATATATATATATACTATAAGTGGGCTTACCTCAAATGTTGATATATATGTTCGTTAAAGTGTTTATGAAGTGGAAAATACGTCGGCATTTTTGTTGTTTTATTGTACAGAGGAGCATGACGGGAGCACTCACTGAAAATTGCAAGAGAATCTGATGCGTAGTTTTCGCGCTATCAACTCTCAAAGTTTGTTTGGGGAAATTTGGGCTTCTTGGTAACAATGCCTTATGACGTACGCCTTATGCATAGTTCTCCATTTGCGTACGTCATAAGGCATTGTTACCGAAAGCCCAATTTTTCTCCAAGAACGAACTATAGCCATGGCAAACTTAGCCTGGTACCCACCCTGGCCCAATCAAAGAATATGGGCCAGGTAACCACTAAAGACTTCTGCTTTCCTACTGGTTGAAATTTCGCGCGTTTTTATTGGCTATGAGTAAAATAGCCTGGTTCCCTGGCCCAATTTCAAAAGAAATAAGGGCCCAGGTAACCACTAATCTCATTCTCGCGTCATCAGGGCTAAATCCACTTATGACGATTGCAGTTTTACTCATAGCCACTAAAAACGCGCGAAATTTCAACCAATAGGAAAGCAGAAGCCTTTAGTGGTTACCTGGCCCATATTCTTTGATTGGGCCAGGGTACCAGGCTATGAGTAAAACTGCAATCGTCATAAGTGGATTTAGCCCTGATGACGCGAGAATGAGATTAGTGGTTACCTGGCCCATATTTCTTTTGAAATTGGCCAGGGTACCAGGCTATGGCAAACTTTGAGAGTTGATAGCGCGAAAACTACGCATCAGATTCTCTTGAAATTTTCAGTGAGTGCTACTGTCATGCTCCTCTGTACAATAAAACAACAAAAATGCCAACGAATTTTTCATTTCATAGACACTTTAAGAGTTCTCCGGATTCAATGTGCTTTTTCTTGAGCTTTCGACTTGGTGCTTCGAGTCTTGTGTTGACCATCCATGTGTCTTCGTGATTGTAATCGTTGTGAGCGTCTAATTGGTTGATTGATTGTTGCCGTCGTGTAGCGATTGGTTGTTTTGTCCGTTGGTTGATTTTTAAACGTACTGTCCTCAGGGGAAACTCTGGTGTTGGTTTTTTTAGTGCTTGAGTTGGGGATATTCGTTGATGGATTATGATGCGTGTTTAAGTTGATGGTAGTGGATCTGTCGATATATATATTCAAACGTTGTGAATTCACAATTCAAACGTTGTGAATTGAAGATTAAATAAAAGTTCCTCTTGAAAATTTATATGCTGTATTTGGAATAATATATATATATATATCAAGAGCCAGCATTCAGCAAATGTATATAATATATATGCAAATGTATATAATATATATATATATATATATTAAGAGTGACATTTGTAGCTTGGTGTAATATGAGTAAAATCTGTTCTCAAGCTTTATACTCAGAAAAAGGCTGAGTATCCCTGACGGGATTCGAACCCGCGACCTTCTGATATCTAGATAAACGAATATATTGCCCCAGTGAACTCTAATACCGGAATATAAGCCTGCGAGTAGGCTCGGCCATGGGCCCCTTGCCCGTTTAATAGCGAGCCTAATTATCTCTCCCCAGTCCCTTGATTGTTTCTTAATATGCAAGAGACATTAAAGAGACAATGTCTTATTCGTTTTGTATCAGCGTTTCAACTCAAATTTTCTTTAGCCTTTTCTTGGCTTCAAGAAGTTTTCAAGAAACCATTCCGTCTTATAGAGTGTGTAAACCTGGGCCAGCTTTTGGCTATCCTGTTAATTCGAGTCGTAAAAATTGTTTGATTATTGGAGACTCCGTGAGCATCGGGTAAGTGAATGAAAATAGCAGTATTTAAGTTGTACAATCTGTACTAAGTTTCGAAAGCTAAATGTTATATTAACGTCGCATCTTCAGAGAATAATACGGTTTTATAAGTTACTGCATGGACCAATCAAAACAAAGGGCTAAAAATAGTCACATTAGATACATTGTGATTTGTCTTGATTGGTCAATACATGTAATTGGAATTCTTTTTATCAGCTATGTATTGCACAATGGGCTATTCCAATTTTTACCCACACCCCCCCTGTTGAGGAACCTTTTTTTTTACCACCCCCTTAGGAATTTCCACTATTTTCTGATATAAATTTACCCCTCCCCCTGGAAATTCCAAGTAGACTCAACCCCCTTCCCTGGAAATTCCAAGTAGATTTAACCCCCTCCCCTGGAAATTCCAAGTAGATTCAACCCCTTCCCCTGGAAATTCCAACTGGATTCCTCAAAAACACCCCTCCCCTTTGGAATTTCCAAGGTTCCTCAACAGGGGGGGGGTGCAGATAAAAATTGGAATAGCCCAATTTAATTACACAATTGAGGTGTGTCTTACAATGTGGAGTACATGGAGTGTAGTACCGGTAATGTGGTGTGGTAATATGGCAGTGTACTATGTATATATACATGTCATTTTCTCTTAAGTTACACTTATGTGACTTCCCCTCATCTTTAATTTCTAGCTACACATCATATGTCCAAAAGATGCTCAGTGATGTGTGTCAGGTCCAGCATTCTCCTTGGGATACCTATGATGGTGGTGCTCTGGATACAAAGTACGGACTGCAGTGTATTCCACTCTTCTTGTCAACAGCTGCAGGAGTGAATACTCATTACGATGCCATAGTGTTCAACTTTGGTCTACACGATGTAGAGTACTGTGCTGGAAATATGTACAGAGAAGAATATGTCCCTTATTTTGAGTACATGAATAACATAGGAACCATTTACAGCAGACTGAGTCAAACTGGTTCAAAGTTAGGCTTTGTATTGACCACTCCTATACCTTACAATGCCACTTTGGATGACCGAGTTAAGAAATACAACAATGGAGTGAAATTACTTTTCCATAAAAGTGATGTGAACGTAGTGGATTTATATGAGAAAGTTGTTGACATTTGTGGTACACCACCATTTAAGAATTGCTCTATTATGGATAAGCAGCCAAATGTTCATTATCAACCAAATGGTTATCTCTATTTAGCTAAATATGTGAGTGAACTATTCCACAAACTTTTGAGTTTGTCTGAAAAACCAAAGGAACAAAAAACACAGAAGCAATTACAACAGGTACTAGTATATAAATTAATTTTATGGCCTTTGCTTGAAAAGGTTAGAAACTACGTTCAATAATTAATTCACAGTACCCAAGCCTAATTACTATATTTTGATGTAATATATCATACACGAGGAGGAGTGTTTCATCAGGATATCCAAACACCGAGACGTTTGTTGAAAACCGAGGCGAAGCCGAGGTTTTTGAACAAACTTCGAGGTGTTTGGATATCCTGATGAAACACTCCTCCGAGTGTATGATAAAGCATCTCAAACAAATCAGTATTTTAAGAGAAAATGAAGATGAAAGTTTGCTTAATTTATGTAATTTCTTCCTCCGATATCCAAACCACTGACACAGTACTGATTTCCTTTGTGTTTTCTTCATGAATTATTAATGAATTTGAGATTTGTATTTCAACACTGCCTTAATGCACTACTTTTATGCATAATTGCTAGGTATATAGAGGTCAAGAACTTGTATTTAATATTCAATAATGTTTTTTTTTACAGGGCCAAATGCAAACTGGTTGGAAAGTTTGTCCAAAACACAAGTATATAACAAAACAAGAGCTAAAACAAAACTTAATTATTAAATTGCCTGAACAAGTGAAGACATCATGTTACCCTCAGCATCATGATCTTCATGATTATCAACTCAATTTAACAACTGCTTGCCCATCTGGTATGAGCTGTTGCAGGAATGTTTTTTCAAATACTGGGATTGGATGTTGTGTGATTTCTTCTGCCAAGACTTGTGTCGATGGGTTGCACTGCTGCCCTAGTGAGATGAATTGTTTGCCAGATTGCGTGAAACAAACTGGTTTTTGCTATTGCACAATTTAGTGATATACATGATAACATATTTTAGGATTCAAGATTTGTGGAACACCACAAAACTTATCTTGAATACTATTATCACCAATGATGCAAACTTTCAAATAAATATTTTTTACGATTAACTTTTCTAATTCCAAATTGTAATTATGTATTCAATTTGTAACTGACTTCATAATACTATTTTTTGTGAATATAAATATAGAGTACTTACTGAATGACTGCAGGACACACATTCATAATAGTAGTTTTTTTAACTGTTGAAGTACCCACCATGTATAAATATTTGGGGTTTTTTGTATGTTTTTTCTGTACAAGCTGTCATAAGTTAAATGCAGAGAAAAACTCTGAGCTCCAGGTGGGACTAATGAACGTCAACCCAAGAGTTTCTCGAGGTCTGAGTTTAACTTACAACATGCAGCTTGTACAGCAAAAATATACAAAAAAAAACTCAAGCTGAAAACACTAATAACATACAATATTTGTTTTATTATTATTATCATCAATTATTAATTATTATTATTAATTATTATTGTGACTATTTATATAATAATAAATAAACAATTGATTGTTTGATTGGTTGATTGGTTGGATGATTGACTGATCATTGATTGATTGGTTGATTGACTGATGATTGATTGATTGATTGTTTGATTGATTGATTGATTGATTGATTGATTGATTGATTGATTGATTGATTGATTGAACAACTGTAAAGTACGGCTATTGCCGACTGAGCACTCTACAAATTGCAGAAATATGGGAAAAAAGGCAATTTCGAGAGGTTCCAGATATAAATTCCAAGAATCTGAATTCCGGAGGATTCCGATAATCGATTCCGGCCACGAACGAACCGCTGACCCAAGACTGAACTTGAGCCAGTTCTTCTTTGACTTCTTCATTTTGATATAAACAAATTCTATTCTTCAGCCAAGTTTCATGATATATGGAAGAAGAAACAGATGAAGAGCGTTATACTCTTACATCCTTTGAACCTCTTTCGCCAGAACACGAAAAGCCAAGCTTTTTCCGTTCTATTGGAGCGTTTGCGAAAAAGAAGTTGACGGGAAATGCACATGACAGACAACCAGGACATGATACTTCAACCCGTGTGGAGAAAGCGCCTGAAAATGGAACGCAGTTATTTAAAAAAACCCAGAACTTTACAGAAGGATTACCAACACCACGTTTAGAAGACAATAACGAAAGCAAATGGAAAACTAATGACAGCAAATTTGGCTCTTGGCTACCACCGCGACCAAAGACTCCAATTTCTACGAACAGGAATACAAGAACTCCTAGTTCAGTTCTGAGGCGTCTCAGTTTGTTAGTATTAGTTGATAAAACGTCACAACAGGTAAATCTTAACTTTCTTCTCTATTAAAACGAAGTTTATCAGTAGTTTATTCTGTATAATATAAAATTGATCAGAGATGGATATAAGAAGATTTTTTCACAAAAAAAATCTTCTTAATTCTTATATTCATTATAAGAAGATTTAAGGCAATATAAGAAGATTTTCGACATTCAAACAAAAATTTAATGACGTCACAATATGACGTCATTTTAGTGATTTGTATATTTGTATGAAGTGTCAGGCAGTTGTCATATAAATCTATTGGTGAAAAACTAACAACTTTACATAAACAATGATTGATTTACTTAACAGACAATTACCTACAATACACGAATAAGTCATAATAAGCTATAGAAAAATAAAATAATATAAGAAGATATAAGAAGAAATTTGGTCAAAAATAAAATCTTCTTAAAATAATATAAGAAGATATAAGAAGAAATAATATAAGAAGATTTGCCATCCTTGAAATTGATAGTGCGGCTGGGGAGGGGGGTGGGGGGATCACATGACCAACGTTTTTGGCCCACAATTTTTTTTTGTCTTGTGTACTTTGGCTAAATTTGGACTGTAATTTTGAAACTGAAATTCACAAATATCAATAAGTGTTTATAGTAACAACCTGGGTACGAGGTTGTTATGAGTAATAGGGTTAAAAGTATATATAATATATTTAATTATTTTAAAATTATAATAAGTTGAAAAATCTGACTGTCCTATAAATGGAACCCACTTCCTGGGTTGGGTTGGAGGGGGTGTTTGACACCAAGAGTGGCAGGTCAATAGAAGGGGGTGGGGGGGGGGGGGGTGGGGGTACTAGAAAAATTACCTGTGGGACAGTTATAAATATTTTCTGACCCAAGTCACTGACTTGCTTACCATGTCTCAGAGAGGCTGGGGAGGGTAATTATGACTATTTTCTGGTGAGTTCCCCCCCTGGCACGTTTGACAGCCCAATTTGGTGGTGAAAATATGTGAGTACGATGATAGAGATGCTGAGAAGGTTAAAACTACTAAGATAGTGTAAAATGACAAAATGGTGTTGATGGCACTGATTCAGACATGCATAAACTTGGTGCTGTCACAAGTTAGACTACTACCCTGGACTTTCTTGACATGGGCTATACCTTTTGGGAGATACCTTTTGAGGGGGGGGGGGGGGGGGGGTGTGTCAAAAAACTTCTATGACTTATTCTAAGGTCAAATGAGAAAAAACCCAACTACTTACTTGCTTGTCAAAAGTAACAAAAAACAGCTTTATCAAAACTAAAGTTTATTCGTACATTTGTTAAAAACATGGTTTTTCTTAAAAATGATGAATGGCAAATTTTTCTCAGCATTTGTTCCTTATATTCTACCATAAATCTTATATGGTAAATTTCTGTTTTCCATTGGCAAGCAATCGAAATCTAGTAATGATCTCAAACAATATTGGATGCCAGATGAACAATGCAAGGTATGCTATGAGTGTGGAATGAAGTTCAACACTTTCCGTCGTCGACATCACTGTCGTCTTTGTGGACAAATCTTCTGTAGTCGATGCTGCAACGAGGAACTTTCTGGTCAACAAATTGGCTATACAGGTACGGTACCAACGAAAATAGCACAGTGGAACCCCACCTATCTACAATCCTGGACAAAAGTGCTTGGGACACCATGCGAAAATCGGCAAAAAATTGTGGCCCAACAATTTTGTCCTGGATTGAAGGGTTCACTGGAGCAGAGTCTCTGCAGAGTTCCCACCCGCACCGGTACCCCAGGGTGCATTCCATGTAGGTCACACCGAAGATCTTCGGCGTGAGTTTCAAAAGTGCACATATATAGCCATACAACTATACAAGTCAGTGGGGTGGCGCCGGCGCCAGCGTTCATCTTGACCGCCCTTGGCGCAGCACCTGAACGCCCATGGCTTATCTTCGGCGTGGGGTTGACATGGAATGCACCCTGGCCGGTACCACCCGCACGAGAGCTCTTATTTAATTTGCATATTCACCAAACCTTCTATACTCCACAAACAATCTGTTGTTCATGCATGTGGGAGCGCATTTGTGTCATTTTGCGCAGAATCGCCGCGTCCAAATTGGTTTTTTCTTCGATTTTGTTTAATTTGCCATTTTCAGACAATCCTGCACAAACGTGCTTGGGACACCATGCGAAAATCGGCGAAGTGGCCCAACAATTTTGTCCAGGATTGTAGAATTCTCAAGGAAGATAAAAAATAGTTGGGCATGTCTGGCCGTTTGAGGCCGGCAATCGAGCGCGCGCCTCGTGACGTGCGCCTTGTCACGCGCCTTGATTCATCGAGATGCGCATTTTGCCTCGTTTGTGGTGACAGAAAAATATCATGCGCTAGTTTAAAGAAAAATGTTCAAAAACTCAATAATAATTCATGAGGAAAATTCAAAAGAAATTAAAGTTTAATCAGTGTCTTTATATGTGATAAAGATACCTCCTGATTTACATAAACGTTAGCTTTGATTTTCTCTGCTTAGACAAGGTTATTTTTCAAACTTACTACGCCAATGAACTTACCAAGTGGTTCGTTTTTGAAGCCGTTCAATAAACTCGCAGTTCGTGTTTTATCGTGACTTCTAACAACTCTTAAAAAACTCATTAATAATTCATGAGGAAAACACAAAAGAAATCAATACCGTAGCAGAGGTTGTAAATCGGATACAGAATCGTCCTGATTTACATAAACTTTATCTTCGATTTTCTCGGCTAAAATAGAGTATATCGCTAAAATAGTTGGTGAACTTGATTACTTAGATGCATTTGTATCTTAAGAAAGATACAGCATTCGCAGCCGAGCTGTATCTGATTTACTACGGCTCGCCTTGTAAATCAGATACAGATCGGCTGCTCATGCTGTATCTATTACTTACAATGTAGCGTAACGTGCACCGCACCGCAATGTCTTACAACGCAGCGCAATGTCTTATAATGTAGCGTAATGTCTTACAACGCAGCGCAATGTCTTACAACGCAGCGCAATGCCTTACAACGCAGCGAAATGCCTTACAACGCAGCGAAATGTCTTACAACGTAGCGTAATGTCTTATAATGGAGCGTAATGTCTTATAAGGCGGCGCAATGTCTTAAAACGCAATGTCTTTGCTAACATCGTAACAGAACGTCTTATATAGCCTTAGTGGAACGTCTGGTCTTAATCTGTATGTTATTTTAAGGGGTATTTAGAGTTTGTGTTTACTGCAAAAAGATCGTGCTGACTTACACATCAAGTTCTGATGTTGAAAATAATCTGAGACAGCTGAAGGAAGATTTGAGTCTTGTTGCTCAACCAGATTGTACAAACAGTCCAGCTAGTGGTCTTCATGGTCGGAATACTTCCTTTGATGATCCTGAGCTTAACCGTGCATTCGACGTGTTGGGGGTCAGTGCAGAAGAGGCAAACTTACTGAAACAGGTACACACGGTTTTTTTAATGTCAAGAATAAATTTCTACTTACATATTTCACCATCAATACATCAGCACCATTACTTTCCACTGTACCTCACCATCAATACCTCGATTAGACCATTACTATCTACTGTGCCTTACCATCAGCACCATTACTTTCTACTGTACTTCACCATCAATACCTCGATTAGACCATTACTATCTACTGTGCCTTACCATCAGCACCATTACTTTCTACTGCACCTCACTATCAATACCTCGATTAGACCATTACTATCTACTGTGCCTTACCATCAGCGCCATTACTTTCTACTGTACCTCACCATCAATACCTCGATTAGACCATTACTATCTACTGTGCCTTACCATCAGCACCATTACTTTCTACTGTACCTCACCATCAATACCTCGATTAGACCATTACTATCTACTGTGCCTTACCATCAGCACCATTACTTTCTACTGTACCTCACTATCAATACCTCGATTAGACCATTACTATCTACTGTGCCTTACCATCAGCACCATTACTTTCTACTGTACCTCACTATTAATACCTCGATTAGACCATTACTATCTACTGTGCCTTACCATCAGCACCATTACTTTCTACTGTACCTCACCATCAATACCTCGATTAGGCCATTACTATCTACTGTGCCTTACCATCAGCACCATTACTTTCCACTGTACCTCACCATCAATACCTCGATTAGACCATTACTATCTACTGTGCCTTACCATCAGCACCATTACTTTCTACTGTACCTCACCATTAATACCTCGATTAGACCATTACCATCTACTGTGCCTTACCATCAGCACCATTACTTTCTACTGTACCTCACCATTAATACCTCGATTAGACCATTACCATCTACTGTGCCTTACCATCAGCGCCATTACTTTCTACTGTACCTCACCATCAATACCTCGATTAGACCATTACTATCTACTGTGCCTTACCATCAGCACCATTACTTTCTACTGTACCTCACTATCAATACCTCGATTAGACCATTACTATCTACTGTGCCTTACCATCAGCACCATTACTTTCTACTGTACCTCACCATCAATACCTCGATTAGACCATTACTATCTACTGTGCCTTACCATCAGCACCATTACTTTCTACTGTACCTTGCCATCAACACCTCGATTAGACCATTACTATCTACTGTGCCTTACCATCAGCACCATTACTTTCTACTGTACCTTGCCATCAACACCTCGATTAGACCAATGCCCCCCAGGAAAATTTTTGAAATTTGGACCTCTGAAATGGCATTTCCTGCATTCTGATGGTACTTTGAAGAAAGATTTAAAAGTTTTAAATCGTGTTTTCAATGAAAGAAAATGAACAAGAAAGTGCGCAATCTATAACCGTGATTAAACAGTGATTTAAAACGTGAATAGTGACTGAATTGTTGGGCGACAACAAGGGAGGCAATCCCCAACAAATTTAGTAAAAACTTTATAAAAGCACCCCCTTCCTTTGAATGGACAAACCACCATGGAGATGTCGTATATTTAAATTATTTAATCAATACGATTAATCGATTGTTGATAACGATTAATCGATTACGAAAACGAACCGATGAGAGCAGCTCTACTTCACCATCAACACCACCACTATCAGCAGCAGCATCACAATTAACACCTCTACCAGCCCAGCGCCAACACTATCACATTATCACCATTTTTCTGTACACTTTTTTCCTGTCTTGATCTTTGTTTAAATCACTTATTATTGTATTAGGATTCGCTAAAAGATTTATGGCTACAAATAACTGCTCCTAAAGCCGGACTAGAATGTCACAGCCACCGAATGAGATTACGCACATATTCTAACTGTCTTGTTGGGAGAGAGCTGGTTGACTGGTTAATGGTCCACAGGAAAGCACAAAATAGGTATTATTGTATGCAATACTTTACATACTCATTAATAATTCATGAGGAAAATACAAAAGAAATGGCAGTCTACTTTGTAGTAATTGTAAATCAGATACAGCATCGTCCTTGTATGTTTTAGATATCACAAAATTTACAGTTACAAAAACATCAAAAAATCTGAAACTCCTAACGCAGCCAGGTGAAGAATCAGACATAGTTTAACGCTACTCTGGCTTAAAAGTTTTTTAAACGTAACTTCAAAAACTCATTAATAATTCATGAGGAAAACACAAAGGAAATCAGTACCATGTCCGTGGTTTTATACCTGAATAAAGAATACTAATGAACATAACATCCAATAACGAATCGTTTTTGAAGCCATTCAAAACACTCGCATCACGTGTTTTATCAGATCTAAAACACTTGGGCTGCGCCCTCGTGGTTTTAAATCTGATAAAACACTCCTGCTCGTGTTTTAAATATTATTTAAAAAGTTACTGTTTATGACCCAACGTTTTAACACTCCGATCCAGTATCTTTATCAGGGGTGATTGATGTGAAGAAAGTTCCCATATTTATATTTTAAAATACAACGGATGATGCCGTCATCTCAGTTTAATGGAGCGTGAGCGCTATTAATGTGCCAAGCCTTCAAACAACATCTTTGATGATACCGTGAATTGGTGTTGATTTTTTAATCATCCCACGCGATCCCATCATGACCAGTTTGGCATGGCCATATATTGGATAGCTCTATCAGTTATATCTAACTGTTCTCCCTAGAGGTCCAGTAAGGGCCATCCCTTATTGCATGGTCCAGTGTTACTACAGGAGGAAACTGGAGTACCCGGAGGAAACCTGCGATGTTTGGTAGAGTCAAACTGGAAGCACTCTTTCCACATGCGGCCAAGGTGAAATTTTAATCGGCTAACTGCTGAGAGCAGGTATCGAACTGAGGTCGCAGAGGTGAAAGGCACGTGCGCTAACCACTGTGCCACCAACACCCCAAATTTACACTATTGTTTAGTTTAATAAAATGAACAAATAGATTGCGTTTGTCTTAATTAAGGTGCCAAGCCATTCAAGTTTGTCAAGGACTTCAAGACTCTGGTTGGATTGAGCCATTGGTAGGCTCCCGAGAACTCGAGTTCAAGGACGACGTTGCCAGCTTGTACATTCCTGGTTCAGTAAGTACTACAATGCGCTATGCTCACACTTTGAGACAGAGAGCTCACTAGAAAACTGGAGCGAGTGAGATGATGCATGAGATATGGAACAGAGGTTTGCAGAGGAGAGAAAGAGTGAAATATCTAAACTTGCAAACTTACCAAACTCAACTCACTGAGGAATTTTTCTTCCTTAAAGTGCCTATGAAACGAAAATTAAGTTTGTCTTATTTGAAAGAACACTTAAAATGATAGAGTAACATCTTTTGAAGTTTTTCGTTTCCTTGCTTCGTTCTTGAGATATTTCTCAGGCATCCTAGGCAGCAATGAGTTACATCATGCACTCGGCTTCTCCTTAAGCAGTATACTTTTTTGTTCCCTTTTGATAAACGAGTGGATATAAGTATAGGTTAGTTACCGAACCCGAGGTAACTAACCGAGGTTGAGGTAACTAACCTACTTAGTTGAAGATCACCGAGGTTGCCTAAGAAAACTGAGATACTGAGTTCGTTATCACAGAGGTTGTCTAAAAAACACTTCGGTCGCGATGATAAATCCTTTATCACAGTTGTGACCATTGATTAAAGCTTATTTTCCCAACCACGCATAAATCAAGTTGATTGCCCCTAATATATATTAGCCCGGGGCAATTAACTTGATTTATGCGTGGTTGGGAGTAACTATTATAAATAAACAATTTAAGATTCAGGCAACAGACTACGACTACGGTAGAAAGTTTAAAAGTGGTAGAAAATGGTGCTGTAGTTATACATTAAAATTTCAAGATACACAATCGCACGGATTCGTTTTGTTCTTAAGTTCTTGAAGAAAAACACTTGTTCAATCAATGTTGGTCGCGAGAATAAGGCTAAGCATTTCCAAGGCTTCTGTTGTGACTCAGGTTCCGCGTTGTCCTGACAACGTAAAAATGCTTTTTCTACGTTCTCAACAGAGTCACGACGGCGTAAAGATTACTCTTGGGACCGTCATTTGCAAAAGTTCTTTGTATATGACATAAAATTCTAATTGTTCAAACACGTTGCCGTAGTCGTAGTCGTTGCGTTTTCTTAAAGTCCCTAATAACACACTCACGTGACAACCGTACCTCATTAATTATTAACCATCTGTCTTAACCTTTAAAAAGTGAAATAAAAGCAGTGTGTTGCGTAGGCAGTGTTGAAATACAAATCGAAATATAGTAAGGTTTGAGTACTGCCGAAATTATTGAACGTAGTTTTCTAACGTTTCGAGCGAAGACCCTTCGTCACGTTTCTCTCTGACAAAGGGCCTTCGCTCGAAACGTTAGAAACTACGTTCAATAATTTTGGTAGTACTCAAACCTTACTATATTTCGATTTGCAACCTTTAAAAACTTGTTTTTCTCCCCTAACAGAGTGCCACTGGTGAAAGCAGTTTCCCCGGGTTTCGTAGTACAACACCGTTGCTAGTTCATGAAAACCTAACTACCAGCAACAACTCAGATGATTTTTTCATAAAAAGAAGATATTATAAGGAAAAGTGCGAAGTGGGTTCTGCATTGTCAGTGAGCTACGACCAAGTAATTACTATCAAACATCAATCTGTCTGTCTGTCTAGTTCAATCTACGTGTCTGCTTATCTGTCGTTGTCTGTTTGTTTGTTTGTTTGTTTGTTTGTTTGTTTGTTTGTTTGTTTGTTTGTTTGTTTGTTTGTTTGTTTGTTTGTTTGTTTGTTTGTTTGTTTGTTTGTTTGTTTGTTTGTTTGTTTGTTTGATATGTTGTCTGTCTGTCTGTCTGTCTGTCTGTCTGTCTGTCTGTCTGTCTGTCAAATAGTTTTCACATATATTATCTGTTCACAATTTTAGCGATTTCTCGAAAAAGGTCGAGAAGGTTTTCACAAAAGTCACTCCACATGTAAGTAAATGTTTTTTATAGGCTATTTTACATTTTATTGTGTTGTACTGTTGGGTTTCTTTTTTTATTTGTGGTGTCTATAATATATTTGTGATTCTCTTTACAGCCAAAATTAGGAATGTGGAGCCATTTGTTGCGGAATCTCAAAACAGGTCTTTGTCCTGTGAAGAACTGTTTTTGAAATTGGATACTTTTAAAAATTTAGAGGTAATTCAACAAATAATTTCTCAACTTACTTGATCTCAACTGACCTGACTTCAACTGATTTGACCTTATCTGACTTGTCCTAACTTGACCTCAACTGAGCTGACCTGACCCTAATTGACCTGACCCTAATTGACCTGACCCTGCCTCAACTGACCTGACCTTAACTAATCTGACTTGACCTCAACTGATCTGACCTTAACTGACAAGACATGGCATCAACTAAGCTAATATGACCTTAATTTACCTGACCCTGCCTCAACTGACCTGACCTTTACTGACCTCACCCTACTGTACCTCAACTAACCTGACGTTAACTTATCTGACGTGACTTTAACTCTGACTTGACATCAACTGACTTGATCTTAACTGACTTGACCTTAACTGACGTGACCTCAACTGACGTGACCTCAACTGACTTGACCTCAACTGGCTTGACCTTAACTGACTTGATCTTAACTGACTTGACCTCAACTGGCTTGACCTTAACTGACTTGATCTTAACTGACTTGACCTTAACTAACGTGACCTCGACTGACTTGACCTTAACTGACTTGACCTCAACTGACTTGACCTCAACTGACTTGACCTCAACTGACATGACCTCAACTAACATTACCTTAACTGACTTGACGTCAACTGACTTGACCTCAACTGACTTGACCTCAACTGACTTGACCTTAACTAACATGACCTTAACTGACTTGACCTCAACTGACTTGACCTTAACTAACATGCCCTTAACTGACTTGACCTCAACTGGCTTGACCTTAACTGACTTGACATCAACTGACTTGACCTTAACTGACTTGACCTTAACTATCATGACTTTAACTGACTTGACCTCAACTGACTTGACCTTAACTGACTTGACCTTAACTAACATGACCTTAACTGACTTGACCTTAACTAATCTGACGTGACCTCAACTGACCGGAGCCTCATTCAACTCACCTGACGACCTCAACTGCGTCAACTGACCACAGCTCACCTGAGCTCATCTAACCTCATACTGACCTCAACTCCATTGACCTGACCTCAATTGACCGGACTTAAACTAAACCTAACTACCTAAGAAAATACCGAATCTTTTCTCCACCTGAGTAAGAGTTATTCTCCAAGTTTCACCAAGAACAAGTTTCAAAATATGAGATCAACGAACGTCCATTGATCGTCTTCTTGAATGTTTATTCTAGAACCAAAGTATCAGAAGTCAGTCGCCGCCCGATGGTGCGCAGGCATCCACGTCACAGCAAGCAACAGTCACGTTTGAAAATGCTGAGGGAGATGACCAGGACGTTTATAAAGTAACTGCTAATGATCTAAGTCTTCCTGTGGCTCCAAAAGAAAGCGATGAAAGTGCCGCATTTGAACAACTTGGGTAATACTGCAGTTTATATATAAACATTAAAAGGATAAAGTTTTTGAACATAGTTTAAAAAGTCACTGTTCATAACCCAATTGGTTTTTGACCTTTCGATCCAGTGTCTTCATCAGGGGTGATCGTTGGGAAGACAGGTCCCATATTTATACTCCCCAATCATGTCATCTTCACTTAACAAGATACAAATGTGCTTTCAGTAATAGACCGCTGTAATCTCGGTTTAATGGAGCGTGGGTGCTTTTACTGCTGTTTTCAGGTGACCGCGCCGCGCGCCGAATTTTGATCGTTGTTTGCATTGTCTCAACTCCTACTTGACACGGCCCAAAGTACGAGTTCACACGGGGTCAAGTACAAGTTCAGTTTAGTCAAGGTTATTTAAAACGCTTGTCGACAATAGCTCTTTTACTGTAAAATCAATGGACAAAGCTTTTTCACTAGTAATATCTCCTTCTGCGTTTGCTAAGTTTCATAATTATTATCTCAGAACTTGCTGTCTGGGATCCGGCATTAAATGTTATTAGTGTTCAATTTCAGTTCGTTGGGATAAGTGAAATGTGATTGGTTGATACAAAAATAAACATTAATTTACAACTGACAAAAACTTGATTCGACCACTAAAAATAACCTTGACTAAACTGAACTTGTACTTGACCCCGTGTGAACTCGTACTTTGGGCCGTGTCAAGTAGGAGTTGAGACAATGCAAACAACGATCAAAATTCGGCGCGCGGCGCGGTCACCTGCAACCAGCAGTACTCCAGACAACGTCTTTGATCGTACCGCGGATTGATTGGTGGTGATAATTTTTGAATTTTTCCATCTCGTGGCTGGTTCAGCATATGTTCTCCGACAAAGTAGAATTTTCTTTTTTCGAGAAGAAAACATAATTGGTGCCTATATAATGCTACCAAACGGACGTTTGGGCTGACCTGATTGCACGGAATGGAATTATTGAGTGACCTCTCTTAACGACAATCGTACTAATAACATGTTTGAGAAAGATGCTCGTCTAGGTTAGAGTAGTCTTGAGAAAGACTGTTTGTGGTGGTATAGTGGCTGACGTTTCGACGGCCTCAGCGGCGGTCATCTTCAGAGTCAACTGAAAGGTTTCGGTCAGGTCCGCCTGTATTTATGTGTCCGGTTCATTATGTCACGATTGCGGTATGCGTGGAATCTGTGGTGGGCGTTGTCAGGGGATGTGGGTGTTTGTCGGTGGTGCTGTCGGTATTTGTTTGTCGCTGTTGGCGGGGGGATGGGGGAAAACCTACTGTTTGTTTGTTTGTAATGCGTTTTGGATAAGTCTTCTGTAAGGTGCTGGTAATGGTTGTGATCGGTTTAATGGTTGTTGTTCTAAGTTTGTGTACCAACTTTCCAGCATAAGTCGTTGCCTGTAGTTAGTGCACTAAGTAACACACTCTGTCGTGTCCATGCAGTCAATATTGTGTTTAGTTTGTCGGTGGTGTTCGGCAATGTCGTTAGTCCCGTCTCTAATCCTAATCGAATTTCTACGCTATTGACTTCATATTAATATTGTTATTCTATTTTGTTCTTTATCTAGCTCCATTCATCGCCAGCATATTTCGTCTTTTCTTGTTCAGCTCTTGGACAGAGTTCGTTTAAGTCAGTCGTGGAAAGAGATTATTGAACCGCTTGTAGTAAAAGTCAGTGAAATGGTAAGCTACAGATCGAACGCTACCGCACAGATATTCCCGCTTTTTTTTTTTTTTCATCTAAAACCTGTTTTTTTCAGGTTATTCCAGATGTGGCTCATGACGACGAAATGGATATTCGTCAGTACGTGAAAATCAAGAAAATTCCGGAGGGGGAGAAGAGCGCCTGTCGAATTGTCAGCGGTATTGTGTGTACAAAGAACATTGTTCATAAAAAAATGGCGAAATCTATAACACAGCCCCAGATTCTTATGCTGGCTTGCCCTGTAGATTTTCAGGTTAGTGTGTTTTGTTTGTTTTTTCGTAATTTTCTTCTTTCTTTCCCCTTCCTTCCTTCCTTCCTTCCTTCCTTCCTTCCTTCCTTCCTTCCTTCCTTCCTTCCTTCCTTCCTTCCTTCCTTCCTTCCTTCCTTCCTTCCTTCCTTCCTTCCTTCCTTCCTTCCTTCCTTCCTTCCTTCCTTCCTTCCTTCCTTCCTTCCTTCCTTCCTTCCTTCCTTCCTTCCTTCCTTCCTCCCTTCCTCCCTTCCTCCCTTCTTGCCTTCCTTCCTTCCTTCCTTCCTTCCTTCCTTCCTTCCTTCCTTCCTTCCTTCCTTCCTTCCTTCCTTCCTTCCTTCCTTCCTTCCTTCCTTCCTTCCTTCCTTCCTTCCTTCCTTCCTTCCTTCCTTCCTCCTCCCTCCCTCCCTTCCTCCCTTCCTCCCTTCTTGCCTTCCTTCCTTCCTTCCTTCCTTCCTTCCTTCCTTCCTTCCTTCCTTCCTTCCTTCCTTCCTTCCTTCCTTCCTTCCTTCCTTCCTTCCTTCCTTCCTTCCTTCCTTCCTTCCTTCCTTCCTTCCTTCCTTCCTACCTCCCTCCCTACCTCCCTCATTCCCTCCCTCCTTCCCTCCCTCATTCCCTCCCTCTTTTCCTCCCTCTTTTCCTCCCTCCCTTCCTTCCTTCCTTCCTTTATTTATTTTTTTCTTTCTCAGGACAGCTTTTTTAATTATTTTCTAGCGAGTCGAGAACAAGTTGGCTTCCTTGGATCCTCTTGTTTTGCAAGAAGAAGAATTCCTCAAGAACTACGTCGGTCGTATTGTTGCCTTAAAACCAACACTTGTGCTAGTCGAGAAAACAGTCTCGCGTTTAGCAAAGGACATGTTATTATCAAAGGGGATATCTGTCATACTGAATGTGAAACCGGTAGGATACGTCTACTTGTAATAAAACCAACCAGGGTTTACTGTAAATTTAGATTAAAAGCAAAAGTCAAGTCATTTGGTAGTTTCGTAAGGGTTACCAATCTTTTCTGTGCAATCTTTTCTAAGCTGTGATCCGTGGTCTGAACTGTGTACATACATACATCGACTTTATTTAAACACGGGAAATCATCAGTAATTACAAAATTATTAAAATATTTTTAAAAACAGAAGCACAAAGAAATTAAAATACTGTTCTACCTGATTGCCGTGTGGGAGTCAGATCGATTGTTTGTTATGAAGTATTCTAAACCTGTCTTAAAAGCAGTGAGAGAGGTTACAGATCTGAGAGATTCTGGAAAACTGTTCCATAAAGAGGCTCCACTGTAACTAAAGGAGCGTTTCAAATAATCGGTGCGAGGTTTTGGGACATAGAGTTTACCATGAGAATCTCTCAGATTATAAACACTCTCGCTGGGAGAAAACATCTCTTGTAGATAGAATGGAGTACGTTTGTTGATAGTATTAAACATGAGGGTTGCTTTTTGCTTTAAACGCTTTGTAGATAATGCTTCCCATTTGAGTTCGTCAAGAAGTGTCGTTGGCGGCTGCTTGGAGCGCCTTTGATATGCCTCGACACGGCCACGTTGATCTGCGTCCTTCGCAATTCAGCCACTGGCTGCAAGTAAGGATGATTAGCCACCCAGTCCAATTTACCGTTTTCTTTCTAGAAATTGATGGCAAGAATTTCACGTTGCACCGAAGGGGATGTTCTACTGTCTTTGGATCAAGGCAGTCGGCCACGTTTAGGGAGCTGTCAGAATTTTAAAATTGAGAAATTTGTATTTAAGGTAAGATTATAGTAGGGTTTCTACCTATCAAACACAATCACTTGAAAGTCTACCTGTTGGTGTTGTGGGAAAAACACTCTTCCTTCGAATCAATTTTCATTGGTTTGATAATAGCAACGATATATAACTTTCTCCGATAACTCATTTTGCACGTGTGATGTCAAGATGTTTAATTTACATATCAAACAAAACTGAAATATCTCAAAAACGAAGCAAGGAAACGAGAAACTGCAAGAGATGTTACTCTGTCATTTTAAGCGTTCTTTCAAATAAGACTTTTCGTTTCATAGGTACTTTAATATCCTCTATTTTTTCCCTATACTCTCGTTTTTGAGGCTACTCCCCCTCTAAGAGGAGAGGAGCCTCTATGTCATCGAGTGTGTAAGTAATATGTAAGTGAACATCGCGGAACACAGAACGTGTTCCCTTCGTCGAGTCTTCGTTCTCTCGATACAAATAAGATATGACCCGTAGATACATGCAGTCCTTGACTACCTATTTTTTATTAGTTTTATTTGAGTAGCCTCATTCAGTCCTGGACTGCCTATTTTTTAATGATTGTCAATTGTTTGCTGTACAAGCTGTGTTAGTTGGTAATACTCAGAAAAACTCTGAGCTCTAAGCGGGACTCGAATTCGCAACCTTCTGAATGCTAGCCAGACGCTCTATAAGCCTTCAGAAAGAATGTTGCGGAGTATTACCTCGAGTATTACCAACTAAGACAGCTTGTACAGCAAACAACTGACAATTATTACTAACATCAAGCTGCAATTTCTGAAACTAGCTCTTCGTTTTTTGTTGCCTAGAATGGTTCAACAAAGACACTGGCTTTTTTCGAAGGATGCAATCCTCGATTGGGAAGTACGATTGTGCTTCGAGGCGCTAACGTGGCCGAGTTGTCTAGAGTGAGAGATATCTTGAAGTTTATGCTGTTTGTCGCTTACAACTCGAATCTCGAGAAAGCTTTCATAATGGACGAATTCGGGACACCTTTCCGTCAGGAACAGATTGAGAACGTAAAAGATAACGGCGAAACTGGTGTCGAAAACGAAAACGAAAGATCATTTGGAAACGAAGGTGAAGGAGTTGAGGAGACGGGAAGCAAAAACGTAGCGAGTCCAGACGAGGAAGTTAAATTTCAAATATCTCCCAAGAAAGAAAGTGAACAGATGGACAAGGGACTAAAACACGAAGAAACGTCAGAAAAAGATGAACATTGTTCTGGGTCTCTTGCTAAAATAGTTTCCATTGAAGGTAAATCTATTGAAGATAAAACCAAGGGTAATGTTGTAAATTGTGAATCATTTAAGAAGATTTTAGACAACGTTATTCTGTGCTCGTCTCCTTTGATCACATACCCAGTTCCGTACATCCTAACAAGCGAGGGACAAAGATGCGAGCTTCTTGCATACATGCCCGACGATTTATATTGGTCGCCTATGTTTTCCGAGACTTTATCCGACAGCCGATGTTCCCCCGACGAGGATTACACGGACAGTGGCGAAAGGCCTGAGAGTAGAGACATTTTTGTCAAAGAGACGCATCCGTTTGTTTTTGCCGTTTTGAAAAAGGACGCAGGAGAGGTTCGAGAACTTCTCGCTCATTACCGGGCCCAAGGAGGGAAAATTACTTTGAAGAACCGCTCTAACGTTAGTTACAAGGTCAAGGACGAGAGCGTGTGTATACCTTGTCAGAATGAATCGGATGGACTTGGGAAAGCTGTAGACGTCCCAGACGGTTTAGCTGACACATTTCATCGGAAGAACTGCGATAATGGACGAAGAGATGAGCAGTTCTCTGTGACGTCACCTTCAATGGTAAGACTTTTGACCCCTTACTTTATACAGTAATACAGTGTCTCAGAAACTGGTATTTACACCCAGATCACTGTAGTGCTAAGATGATATTTGGGGAACTCAAGAAAACTGTCCCAAAGAATGCGAGATAAAATCGGCGGCGTCGTCGGCGTCGTCACCATCACCACCATTAACACCACCATCACCACCACTACCATCATCACCACCACCATCGTCACCACCACTATTGCCACCACCACCATCACCACCATCATCACTATCATCGCCACCACTACCAATCACCACCACCATCATCATTACCACTATCATCACCACCACCACCATCATCACCACTACCATCATTACCACCACCACCATCACCACCACTATCATTAACAACACCATCATCACTACCATCACCACCACTACCAATTCTCATCACGACCACCACCATCATCACCACCACCACCACCATCATCACCACCACCACCACCATCATCATCACCACCACCACCATCATCACCACCACCACCACCATCATCACCACCACCATAACCATCATCATCGCCTATATTTACTTGCCTGTAGGCTCAACCTTGTCTACAGTGTGATGAATCCAGGGAGGGGATCCGCAGTTCAGTATATCCAACTAACTGAAATACCATAGAGTCTATGGTTCTTTTATTACAGTGCATATATTGTCTCCTCAATCGTTTCATCCTGTCTTTTTGTATTTTCAGAAAGATTGCTTTAATCCATTTTTTCACCAAATGATTGCAATATTATTCAGCAGCTACTGCTGTCGTTCAAGCAATTATCCACATCCTTGCATTAGTCCCTGGTAGGAAATCTTTATTCTGACTGTAATTTTAGGAAATAACATTGTTTGTAAATGCGAGTCCAGTTCTATATAGAGATCAATGCTAACAAAATGATTTAACGAAATTAATTTATGTAATTATACTAACTATTGTCTATTATGTCGTACTTTAAGTTATTTTCTAGGCTCTTGTATTTGCATTCAAATTTCCTTTTTTTTTTGTCTGGTAATCTTTTTTGCCATGGTGGCGGTGATGTTGGTGATGATGGTGGTAGTGGAGGTCATGGTGGTGGTGGTGGTGGTGGTGATGGTGGTGATGATGATTGTGGTGGTGGTGATGATGGTAGTGGTTGTAGTGATGATGATGGTGGTGGTAATGGTTGTGGTGGTAGTGGTAAAGACGACGACGACGATGATGATGATTTCATCTCGTATTTTTAGGACAGTTTTTATGGAATTTTACGCTAAAAATGACATTGCACTTGGCTGTTTTCTGGAGAGGTATTGTTTCAGGTATGTGCATGTCGTTTTCTTGCCCGAAATCCACACTGTTCTTGCTGCTGAAGTGAAGTGAAGTGAAGTGAAGTGAAGTGAAGTGAAGTGAAGTGAAGTGAAGTGAAGTGAAGTGAAGTGAAGTGAAGTAAAATGAAATGATAAGGAGTTAAGGACAGTTACTTCGAACTTTTCCAAACTTTCAGAAAATGGTCTATAGACTCTATATCCTACATTACTGATGGTTGTGTTGTTGTATTTAGGTCGTCTTACGTGTGTCCAAATCCTAATTGCGATATACCAATGGTGCAACACGTGCGTTATTTTGCTCACGGCAATGGCGCTGTGTACATCAACATGAAGAACTTGGAGTCACCCATTCCTGGTTTCTCAAAGACTCTTCTCACTTGGAGCTGGTGCAAGACGTGCAAACAGGTACAGTATTGCCTGTGTATTTTAATGATGTCATTGTCTTGATATGGCCTTGTCCTGATCGTCATTGATGGTGATGGTGATAGTGGTGGTAATAGTGATGGTGTTGATGATGGTGATAGACTGATAGTGATGGTGATGATGATGGTGATAGTGATGGTCATAGTGGTGGTAATAGTGATGGTGATAGACTGATAGTGATGGTGATAGTGATAGTGATGGTGATAGACTGATAGTGATGGTGATAGTGGTGGTGATGATGATGGTGATAGTGATGGTGATAGTGGTGGTGATGATGATAGTGGTGGTGATGGTGATGGTGATAGACTGATAGTGATGGTGATAGTGGTGGTGATGATGATAGTGGTGGTGATGGTGATAGACTGATAGTGATGGTGATAGTGGTGGTGATGATGATAGAGGTGGTAATGGTGATGGTGATGGCGATAGACTGATAGTGATGGTGATAGTGGTGGTGATGATGATAGTGGTGGTAATGGTGATAGTGGTGGTAATGGTGAGGATGATGACCACGATGATAATTTTATTATTTTAAAATAATAATATTATTATCCTCAAAATAGTAAACATTTTAATATTTGGATATAACTAAATTTTGCTATTATCTTTTAATTAAGATAACTTAAAAATTGTTCATGTTCCATTCTCTTATCACCAGGTAACCCCTGTTGTTCCAGTATCTCCCGAAGCTTGGCGACTATCATTTGCAAAGTACTTGGAGCTGCGAATGTATGGAACGTGCTACAGACGAAGATCTACTGTTGCCCCTTGTTCTCATTCTCTACATCAAGATCACTATCAATATTTCGCATTTAACAACATTGTCGCGTCTTTCAAGTAAGCCTCAAGACTTTTTTCCAGTCATCGCAAAAACCAGCTCGCTGCGAGTGTTTGCATCTAATTAAAAACAACTCGCAGTGCTTGTTTTCTCCTTGTGAGTTCTTTTTAATGAGATACAAGTACTTGCAGCAAGCTGCGAACTAGTTTCTGCGATGAGTGGAAAAGAGCCTTCATTGCTTTTTATAAACTAGATTGCACTCAGAGAGTGCACACCTTCGCCTGCGGGTTATTAAGTTGTGTGTATGTGGCTGTGTTATCGTCATATCTATAGCACGTCTTGTATACCATGCTTCCACTTTGGTTTAGATATATTCCAGTGAAAGTCTTCGAAGTTCATCTTCCTCCATCGACAATCACGTTGCTTGAAGAAGAACGGCAACCTCAGTTTTGGGTCAAACATATTCAGGAAATGAGTGTAAGGTAAGGTGTCTGTCTGTCTGTCTGTCTGTCTGTCTGTCTGTCTGTCTGTCTGTCCGTCCGTCCGTCCGTCCGTCCGTCCGTCCGTCCGTCCGTCCGTCCGTCTGTCCGTTTTTTTTTCTCAATCGCTTTAAATTCCTCTAGCATATCCTTTATCCTAACCAGTCTTCTAATGTTATTCTTCCAGGGTACATCATTTGGTGAACTTGATAAACGATCGTATTGCGTCACTGAAAACAGAATCCTTTATATCGAATTGTGTGACTGACATTGGGGTAAGTGAAATGGAATGAAGTGAGAGGAGTGAAGTGGAATGGACGGAAGTGGAGTGGAGGAAAGTGGAGTGGTGGTACGTGGAGTGAATTGAAGTGAAGTGAAGTGAAGTGAAGTGGGTGAAGTGAAGTGAAGTGAAGTGAATTGAAGTGAAGTGAAGTGAAGTGAAGTGAAGTGAAGTGAAGTGAAGCGAAGCGAAGTGAAGTGACGTGACGTGAAGTGAAGTGGGTGAAGTGAAGTGAAGTGAAGTGAAGTGAAGTGGGTGAAGTGAAGTGAAGTGGGTGAAGTGAAGTGAAGTGAAGTGAAGCGAAGTGAAGTGAAGTGAAGTGAAGCGAAGCGAAGTTAAAGTGAAGCGAAGTGAAGTGAGATGAAATAACAAGTGATGATGTACACACACACATGCTTCACATTTTACAGTCATTGTGTCAAACGTTAACTTTTCTGCTTTCAAAGCATGACAAGGGACAACTGTATGAAAAAATCAAGGTTTTAGAAAGCAAGTCCATGTTATTGTTGAATCCTCCTTCAAGTCCTGACGATCCAAACGACAACAAGCTTCTTGAACCACATGAGATTTTAGGTTTGGAATACGAAATACTTGACGGCTTGACGCTGTTAAAGAGAACGATGTGCCAATATGGAGAAAAATGGAACACGCAGTAAGTGGTGGTGTTTCGTATCATTGGTCAGACACTTATCATTGGTCCACCTTGATATTTTCTTGATTTTTTTTGTTTAGATTACTTGAGCTTCATCAGATGGAGAATGAAAAGAAGAAATCTAAGACGATAGATGGGAGAAACTCCAGTTCTACTCAGGTCATCAGTCAGGTACGTGTGGCATGATGACATCGTACTGCTTTTATCCAGTATTTCCTTAGCTTCTTATGTACTCACATTTGCTTCACTTCACTTCACTTCACTTTGCTTTGTATTAGTTCATCACATTAGTTCACTTCACACACTTTACTCTGCTTCATCCGCTCTACTCCACTTCACTCTACTTCACATTCTTTTACTTTACTCTACTTCACTCTACTCCACTTCACTTCACTCCACTTCACTTCACTCCACTCCACTTATTCCACTTCACTTTTCTTTACTTTATTTCACTTTACTCCATTCCACTTTCCTTTACTTCACTCCACTTTACTCTACTCCACTTCACTCTACTTCACATCCTTTTACTTTACTCTACTTCACTTCACTCCACTCCACTTCACTTCACTTCACTTCACTTTTCTTTATTTCACTTTACTCCATTCCACTTTCCTTTACTTCACTCCGCTTTACTCTACTCCACTTCACTTTAACCCTTTACCAGGCACGGTTGCCATTTGGCAACTTATTACTTTTACTCTGGCTAACGCCAGACGATTTTCCTCGTCAAGTGGAGACCTCCTGGTAATCTGCCCGGTAAAGGGTTAATCAAATTTACTTCACCCCTTATCCACCTCACTTCGTTCCACTTTATTATTCCAATCTATTCCACCTTACTCTACTCCGCGTCACTCTAATCCACTTCATTCTGCTCCACTTTATTTCACCCCAATTCACTCCACTTCACTCAACTTTACTCCACTCTACTTCACTCCTCTCCACTTCACTCCACATTACTTCACTTTACTTCACTTTACTTCTCGTCATGCTTTGAAATGTTTGAAATGTTACGCACTATATTGTAACTACCAAGCTATATCATCATAGTCAATCGAAATATGGTCTGGAAACTCAGCTAAAGTCTTTGGTCTATCTTTTTGTTCGCCTTTATGCATTTTTGTGCACGGTGCACGGTTACTGAATACATTGTATTTTAGTATAATGAACGAATTGTCCAATAGCAAGGTTTCAGTTCAATCACTCAACCGTGCTATTTAAATATTAATAAACTTAAAACAAAGGATGTGCACGGTGTAAGGTACGGTTCAACATAAAATCACAGCTCATTATAGACGCTTTGAAGTTTGCCGAGTTTCCAGACCATATATCTCGATTGACTATGATATCATTGACCTTAAAATCTTCCGTCACATCTAGAGTCCCGTCGACAGTGTAAGTTCTTCTCAGATGACCAACGACAGCGTGTTTAACAATTCCTCTTCCGTGCCCCCAGTAGAGAGCGTAATAGATTCAGAAATTGTAGTCATACCTGATAACCAAGACACTCTAAAGACAACCCAAGAAGACTCACAGCCACAAGATGTAACGAACTCTGCCAACCTTTCTGCTGAAACGCTTGTCGACGAAGAACAAACATCATCATCTGACGAAAGTGAGACCAAAATTGGCGTGTTGAACGGGCCACGTGGAATCTCGACTAGTTGCGAAAAAAGTGAGAGGCTACATTTAATTTTTGGTTGTTTTTCACCTGGTTCATTTTATAGTAAAGTTAAAATGTAAAATACAGCGACTTTATTTAAAGGCACAGTGTTGGGTACCACGCGCATGTGCATAAACCCTTCGTTTTGAAAAAAATCATGAACAAATTCAAAGCAATTCAACATGGCGTCGTAATAGGTGTTGTATTACTTGTACTTGATTTGTGTTATGAATTGGGGTAGAAAGATCGCTTTTAAAAAAAACAATTGAATGTACTTACTTCTTCATCGCTTATAGTAGAATGTTCTTCTTCAGTTTCTATATTTTCCGTAATTGAATCGGTATCATCAAAAACCGAACCTACATCGCTTTCCGCCATTTTGCGTTGGCGCGCCCCCGCAGATACAAAGCACTAATCAGCGGTCAATTATATCACGTGGTACGCAACACTGTGCCTTTAACATATGACAGTTTTTACTGATAGCTCAATGGCCTTCACCCCTTGATAGAACTAGTAGAATTAAGGTCGAAATATAGTAAGGTTTGAGTACTGCCGAAATTATTGAACGTAGTGTCTAACGTTTCGAGCGAAGGCCCTTCACGTTTCTCTCTGACGAAGGGCCTTTGCTCGAAACGTTAGAAAACTACGTTCAATAATTTCGGGAGTACTCAAACCTTACTATATTTCGATTTGTATTTCAACACTGCATCACACTACTTTTATTTCACTGTTTAGTAGAATTAATTTAGGGCCTGTTTACAAGGAGGTAGGGTTACCCTAGCTCTCGTAGTTTTCTTGGTTTTTTTTTGTTTGTCGTGTTTACAAGGGCGCTAGGGTAACCCGGGTGCTAGGGTAACCCTATCACGCCACTAGGGTTACCCTAGTAACCGGGTTATGTTTTGTACTTGTAAACACGTTTGGTCCTTGGTTAACTCGCCCACACAGGACAACTTTTTACTAGTTCCAGGCTTCTTGCCTTCTTGTATTAGTGCTCGTGTCTAATAAAGTTGACCCGGGTAGCAGGGTGACCCTAACTTTGATCCGGGTGCTTCACTGGGGAAACCATGATGTCGATTTTACGGAGGGGGGCAAATTGGAGAACCCGGTGGAAACCCATCGAGGCACAGGAGAGAACCAACAACTCTACTCACCCGAAGCTAATGTGGCCACCCACATAGAGACCATATAAATACTAGAGGGGGCATTGGCGGGAAAATTTGGTAACCACATGGCAGCCGCCATTACCTATGATATTTCAGTCAATTGGTTGGCAAATGTACTAGACCCAGTCCTTTGCCAACCAACGCGCCTAATGTTTGCCTCCAAGATGGCGGCGTTCAATTAGTTACCCGCGGTTGACTGAAATTAAGATAGGATGCCCCCTCTAGTATTTATATGATCTCTATGGCCACCCATCCGAGTACTAACCCCATTCGACTGAACTTTTAAACTAACATTATTCACTATAGTCCTAATATTTCTTCTCTCTAGAAATACAGAGACATTCTGAATTATGGGCGACTCTTTCAAGAGAAGGTACTTATATATTACTGCAACTTCGATGGTGTTTATTATAGAAATTGAGATAAATTTCTTCTGAATTTTTTAGTTAATTCCACTCTGAAAGACGCTCAATTTCTCGAAGGTAAGACCTCGGTTAATATTAAGGACTTATTAACCGAGTGCGAGGTCTGTACGGGAAAGTATTTGCCTGAGGTTTTCGTACAGACCGAGCGACGAAGGGGCTAGGTTTGTGCGATAAAACCGAGGTCAAATACTTTCCCGTACAGACCGAGCAAACGGGGTTAATAAGGAATTTATTATATGGCTATTGGTTCATTTTATTTTTAAGTTTCGAGCGTTGTTTTTGTCTTTGGAGTATGCTGCTGTTAACTTTTTCGTGTCGCTTCTTGCATTTGTTTACACCAGTTCGGCTTTTATTTGTCGTGTTTTTAGATAAACAGCTTTAAGGAAACCAGAAGTAATGTTCCAACACATTTTATAGTTCAGAATACTAGAATAAAGATACCTAGTTCTCTTTTATTTGTATTCAAATCAACTCAGAAATTTACAGGACCGAGAAAAAAGCGTATTGACCGGTCGGTCAATATCGTAAAATCCCGACCTCTCGGGAACCAATCAGCGTGCGTCGTTTTGCGTACGGACCGGAAATCAAACCCAGCCATATAATAAAATCGAAATATAGTTAGGAGTCTAACGTTTCGAGCGAAGGCCCTTCGTTAGAGAGAAACGTGACGAAGGGCCTTCGCTCGAAACGTTAGACTCCTACGTTCTCTGTTTCGGCAGTATATCTAACCTTACTATATTTCGATTGTTGTTTCTACACTGCCTACGCAGCACGCTACTTTTATTTAACATATAATAAAATGTTTTATTATTTCAGTTTATTTTGTGATAATACAAATTAATTATTCTTTTGCTATTTTAGATCCACCTGGACCAAAAATGAAGAGAATTATGTCGCGGGTTTTACCTGGTGTAAATTTTCGTCCAATTCCTTCTCCATTGTAAGAATACAAAGTCTTTTCTCCAGTCATTGCAATCTCGTTCCCAGAGCCCACGTTCCCCACCCGGGAAACGAGAGACTCTGGGATAATCCGTTTCAAATCGTTACGTTATTGGCTGAATAGTGAGCATGAGTTTGTCTGAAGTGACCGGAAGTAGAATTAATAAAACCAAAATAACAAAGATGTCGGACGACAAGACTCCAGTGAAGACGTTGCCGCGATCGATATCTTCGCCGTATGTGTGTAGATGCTGTAATTCGAGCTTCGCCAGCAACCCCATTGCCTTGTTTGGGGAAAAGTCAAACAAGGAGAACATACTATCCAGATTCCGCTCGGATATTTACGCATGCGTACCTCAACCGGAATAACAAGAATCCTGTGATTTGAAACGGATTATCCCAGAGTCTCTCGTTTCCCGGATGGGGAACGTGGGCTCTGGGAACGAGATTGCAGTCATTGCAGAAACTGGCTCACAGGGGGTACTTGCATCTAATAAATTGCATCTAGTACAGAAAAAATAAACGTTGCGTGTTATAAAACACGAACAAAGAGTACTTTAAACATTTTAATATTCAATTTAAGTTGGATACAAAGTTTACGCTTGTGAAATGAGTGACAATCACGCTGAACATTTACAAGGCAACTTCCTCGCTTAAAAACGAGTCTCCTATAGAAGCTGCAAGACAGTTTCTGCGGTGACTGAAAAAAGGGCTTTAGACAAATCTGCTTTGAACCTGGAAGTATTCGTAGGCATCTGTGAAGCTAAAGGGCTGGCCAAACGCTTTCAACATCGCATTCAACATTGTTGAACGATGTTGAATAATGTTGAAAGCACGATTGGCCAAATGAATTAAACATCGTTCAACATTCATGAATGACAATTAATTGAACGCGGGCTACCACAAAAGCTGGAATCGGCAATATCCCGCATGGCGCATGTCTCTGTTCAACAAAGTTGAATGAAATGTGGCCAAATGCGTTCAACACCTTTCAACATTTTGAGAACAATAGAAATGTTGAACGCCTGTTGAACGAAAATTTGAACATGTTCAAATTTCGTTCAACACCATTCAACAACGTTCAACATCATTCAACAGGGGTGGCCAAACGCTTTCAACATGTTGAATTCAACAATGTTGAACGATGTTGAATGAAATGTTGAAAGCGTTTGGCCAGGCCTTAAATCGTTCTTTCCATCTCTCTTTCCAGTCCCCCGCATCAGCATCATCTGTTACCTACCAGTGAACTTATTCCCATTGTGGTGAATGAGAAAGAACCGACGTCCATTATTGCCTACACCTTGAGGTTAGTTATTATAGAACAAGTCCATCTAGCTCGTTTGTACGTAATATATTATACACGAGGAGGAGTGTTTCATCAGGATTTCCAAATATCGAGATGTGTGTTGAAAACCGAGGCGTACTGTGAAATCCTCGGTCTGATATTTTCCCGTAATGACCCGCACTCTCGGTTAATAAGTCTTTTTATTATATGGTGAACTTGTTTTTGGGTCATTACGCCAAATGGCGCCCGTTGGTTGGTTGTTGAGAGACCCGAAAAAAGCTGTAGACTCCAGCACTGTGAAAGGACATTAAGCCGTAATCAAACGAGAACACAAGTCATCGCAAGTTGGCAGTCAGAATTTCTGTGGCGGTCGTTTGAACACCCAAATTAACAAAATAAAGGTTTCATGAGTGTTTTAAACAAGTTTTAACTTTGTCACGGTACATGATATTTTCGGGAAACTATTCAGAGTGGCTGGCTGAGATAGCGTGACTGCCAACTTGCGATGACTTGCGTTCTCGTTTGATTAGGGCTTTACGTCGTTTTTAATGAGTTTTGGCGGGAAAATATGTGGAGTTGATTTTGAAGGAAGATAACGGAAGAATTTGTTTAAATTTTTTGAATAACAATACGTCCTGGAACATTGGTGTTTCTTTTTATAAAAACTACTTGTTTGGAAGAGCGGGAAGTATGAAACGGCCAAAATTTAAGCGATACGCGTTCGTTCGTTTGCTTGACTGTGTGAATCAATAGTGCTGAAAGGAACTGAAATAGAACATCAACGTTGTTTGTGTGTTTCGTGATCAAAGCGAAGATCTAATAAATTAATTAGTCTTCGTGAAGACGCTTTCCTGGGTTAGCTAAGACTTTAACAATCTTTTTATTAACGATGGGCTTACAAAATAAATAATAGACTAATTAGTGTAAAACTGAAGTAAAACTAACGTAACTTTGCCCTTATTTACTTGATAATTGCGAATTTCGGCCTGAAATCATCCCAGCTTACCGGACTAGCCCGCTCCATGTAATCGTTTCGTAAACTCATCCCGTTTAACCGGGCTAGCCCAGTCCATGTAATCGCCCCCTTAGTCTTTAATTATAACCACGTATGGTAATGGTACCATAATTCTAACAATGATGACACCACCCATCTTATGCGATAGTCGACGAGCGTATGTACCGGCGTATGTGGGTGACGTACTTGTGATAGGATTTTAATTGTTTACCTAATATTTTTTCCTACACATTTAGCACCGTCGATTACCACAAAAAGCTTCATGAGATCCAAGACTCGATGATTGATATGGAAAGTGATGGCGAGTCTTTTACATGTATCGATGTCGAGGCCGATGGGGCGTGTCGTCTCTCAACTCAGAGGTATTGACTTTGAATATTATATATATATATTTATACAATACCCTGGTTGCTATGTGTGTTTTCATTGGTTGTTGGCCATGATCTATTAGAGGACAGACACATGGTCACGTCAGATCATGTCAGCTGACTTGCTTTTTTCCTTCTTCATGCCCCAAAATCCGGCAAGAGTTTCGACAAAAACCTTTTAAATTTTTATTGTATAAAACAAATAGATTCCATTTTTTTGTTGTCTGTTCAGTTATAGATGCACAGAAGACATCACAACGTGGTAAGAACATCAGTGACCCACTCGACTGCGTCTCGTGGGCCACTTTTTTGTTCTTACCACGTTGTGACGTCATCTGTGCATCTATAACTGAACAGACAACGGCAAAATGGAATCTATTTGTTAATTATATATATATATATATATATATATATATATATATATATATATATATATATATATATATATAGGATATTACACGGCGGCGCGAAGATATGAATTTTATCTTCGAGTGGGGGAAAACAATATTTTACGAATGAGCGTAGCGAATGAGTAAAATATTGTTTTTGCCACGAGAAGATAAAATTCATATCTTCAAGCCAGCGTGTAATGTTCTTTTTATTATATAAATTCAATGCAAAAAGAGGTAAAATTCTTAATGACGTCACCGATATCTTCACTAGTGAGGATATGGAAAATACGACACTGCATATTCTCTAGTAAAACACTCGCATCTATATAATAAATATATATATGTGTGGCACATTCATTCGGTTTCATCAGGTTAAAGGGAATATGCAGCGAAAAATAACTCCGGGAGAGACTCTTTTATTTAAAGGGGATTGGCATTAAAAATTAAGTTTGTCTAATTTGAAAGAACTCATAAAATTGTAATAGAAGATCCTTTACAACGTTTTCGTATCTTTCTGCGTTTTCAGGATATTTCAATTTGTTTGATATGTAAATGAGATGGTCTCTGACGTCAGGAGTGGGGTAAAATATTTTCATTCAGAGCAAAATCACTTACATATCTAACATGAAATGTTCAACGTCGCAAGGAGTTTTTATGTGCACGGTTTCAAATGATTTCGCTGAACAAACTTAGAGATATAACTGGTTTTGCTACATGTGAAAATATTTTACCGCACACCTGACGTCAGAGACCATCTCATTTACATATCAAACAAATTGAAATATCTTGAAGTTGTAAAGGATTTTCTATTACAATTTTATGAGTTATTTCAAATTAGACAAACTTAATTTTTAGTGTTATTGCCCTTTAAAAGAACTTTTGAAGTTATAAAGATGGACGTTTACAGCTCTTCCATATCTCACTTCGTTCTTGAGATATTGAGATATGCAAATAACATCACTTAGACGTCACACCGCATAATGACTTGTTGGAAAATCTTGAATATCAATTTGAGATTATTTAACGAAATCACTTTTAACTGTGCATGTGCTTCTGTGTACCGCAGGACACTACACATGAGAAATTTCAAGTGATTTACTTGAATTATTGTAAGAATAGACGTGATTTTCCAACAAGTCATTATACAGTGTGACGTATCACGCGAATCTTAATATCTAAAGAACGAAGTGAGATATGGAAGAGCTGCAAACGTCCGTCTTTGTAACTTCAAAAGTTCTTTGAAATAAGAGAGTCTCTCCCGAACTTGTGTTTTGCTACATAGATTGATTCTATCAGCATTTTTTATTTTTTTTATTTTTTTTAGCGGGGCTAATCCAGCAAGAAACAGAACACGATCCGAAGCGGAAACAATAAGCAGCACAAGTTTAATGACGAAACTGGATGGTAAGAGTTCAACCTAAGTAATCGTAGATCATTTCACAGATGTTTGTACATCTTTAAATGCAAAACTTTTTAGTTAAAATCTCACTTGAGTCTAGTCAACTTCAAAATAGTTATAATACTCGTGACGCTGATAATTTTCGTTTGCCTACCGTCAAAACAAATTGGGGTAGACAGCAACTATCTTACCATGCTGTCAAGGACTGGAACGCTTTAGATATTGAACTAAGGAAGTTAGGAACGTTAGCTCCGTTCACGTCTTCAAAGCAGGCTTATATAAAATGTAATAGTCATCACGTATTTTGTAATCATTCTCAGTTTATTTGTTTTTGATATTTTTTGTTATTTACTAGGACCCCTTTGAAAATCACGTCTTTTTGTGAAAGGGCATCATAGGAAAATATTCGTTAAATAAATAAATAAATAAATAGGAGCTGCCGCACACGACAGCTCCTAGCTGAGGTAATGACGTCGCGAGGCCGTTTGCTCAGCAAGATTCTCTGATATCAAGCACGATATATAGATGTTTGTATTACAGCTACGCGAGGTAAAATTCTCGGGGAAAGCGATGCGCATACGAACGAATCTTGCTGCGCAAACGGTTCCTTTATTAAACGGTTACCTCAGTTCGCAGATTTCGTGTGCGGCAGATTTTAGACCTGTTGTAAGGGCAAAAATGTTTCCAGGCATCAATTTTTTAACGTCGGGTATAGGCTTGAAATTGTGCAACTTCGTTCCCAGATTCTTTTCTCTACTCCTGGATTCACCCCGCCCCCTCGCACCCTCCACCATTACCCACACTACGCCCACACTACGCCCTCGTACGGGTGGGTTGGAAATTATTAGGGACCTCGTGGTAGACCTTAAAAGTTTGACACCCAAATTATCCCTAAATTACCGTAGCCAGTTTCTCTTAGCGTAACCATCAACTTGGGATAATTTTGCAATATCGCAATACTTGCCTCCTAATTTATTTAATTTATTTTCAGATTTTGTGGATAACTACTTTGACTGCAGTGAATCCGACGATGAAGAAAATGGTCTAAAAAATAATGCCACGAAAGACAAAGACGACCCTTCGGACGTCAAGACAGATGAAGATGTTAAAAGGGATGAAGATGTCGCAGACGGTGGGTAGTCGGTGTATAGCCGGTAGGTGGTCGGTGTATAGTCGGTAGGCGGTCGGTGTGTAGTCGGTAGGCAGTCGGTGTATAGTCGGTAGGTAGTAGGCATGTCCCGATTGTGCTCGTAAAATCTCAAAAAGTTGCTCCCAAAAACCAGAAAGTTGCTCGCAAAAAAGCATAAAAGTTGCTCAAAAGTTGCCCGAAATAAAAAAAGTTGCTACTAAAATTCAAAAAGTTGCCCGTACTATTACGTTAATTAAGAGCTTTATACAATTTCCGTACGCTCGCTTACGTGCAATGGCTGCGCTTGCTGGAGTACGAAAAGTTGCACCAGCATTTTCTGCTACCAAAATTGGATCTTCTTCTAAATTTTCGTCCTCTGATGAACTTGACAAGTCTGACGGCTCTTCTAATTCAGTCATAATGAATTAGCATTTATTTACATTTCAATGGTTTATAAGCCGCCATTTTGTTTTAAAGAGGAAACAGGTAACCCTAGTACCTAGCAAGTAAATATCAAGGGTAAATAAGCAGCAATGCTACAGCTGTTGCAGCATCACATCACATCACAGGCTGTATTACAGCATATTGCCGCAATTAATTGATTTCCAAAATTATTTTATATCAGAAAAATATCGCAGGAAATGAAGTTGTCTATCACATGTAAGCATTTCCTACTGTAAAGTTTTGAATCTAGAAAAAGTTGCTCAAAAATTGCTCAAAAAGGAAAAAGTTGCTTAAAGTTGCTTGAAGTCTCGAACCGAAAAAAGTTGCTCCAAACGCAAAAAGTTGCTCAAAAGTTGCCGAGCACAATCGGGACATGCCTAGTAGGTAGTCGGTGTGTAGTCGGTTGATATACGGTGGGTAGTCGGTATATAGTCGGTAGATACTCGGTTGACATAGTCGGTTGATAGTCGGTGCGTAGTCGGTAGACAGTCGGTTGATAGATATTTTGACAGACATAATTTCATGGTCCCAGCGTTTTTCACGTACTGAAGTGTGTATGGCGTGCATGTCACTTGTAATTAATCAATTCTTCAAAATACTGCAGGGAAAGAACAACCATCGACATTTAACTCATCAGCGCAGGAAGACGTGGAATATCACATAAGGCATTGTTAGTGGTTTGTTTTTTTAACTCTAACCTCTGTATAGTATACAGTACCGTCCACCACGCCCTATGTGCATATCAGAGACCCACCATACCAAACACCGAGAATTTATCCTACAATACTTTAAGCCCTAATCAAACGAGAACGCAAGTCATCGCAAGTTGGCAGTCACGCTATCTCAACCAGCCGCTCTGAATAATTTCCCGAAGATATTATGTACCGTGACAAAGTTAAAACTTGTTTGTGTTCGAACGACCGCCACAGAAATTTGTGACTGTCAACTTGCGATGACTTGCGTTCTCGTTTGATTAGGGCTTTAGAATACCATGCCCCACCATACCATACAACACCATACTACACCACACCATACCATATGATACTATACCATTCCATATCACGCCACACTATACCATACTATCCTATACCACACCACCCCCTACTACACTATACTATACTATTTCCTACCATACCCTACCATACCCTACCATACCCTACCCTACCCTACCCTACCCTACCCTACCCTACCCTACCCTACCATACCATACCCTATCATACCCTACCCTACCCTAACAGATCAGTCCATTGCCATTATGAACCATTACCAGACCAATACAACCAGGACACATCACGCCAAACCACCCAACACTACGTCACACTATAGCATACCATTATACAATACTATATACTTTGCTTATCACTCCATATTCTATCATATACCATATATTATGGCGCACCCTTTGTATTTTTCCCATTCTGTACTAACCCATACTCTATCTTACTCTCTAGTTTACTTCACATTTCTCAAGTCTTGACCATAAAAATAGATATAACCACAGAACATTCTCCCACATCCATTTATTAAATACAAGTTCAACTCAACACGTTAAGTTCCTTAAGATACGAACGTAGTATAACATCTTGTCTTTTAGCTTTTTCAGATTCTTCTGCCAAGTTCTTTTGCGTTGTTTACTTTGGTGAACAGTTTCGTAGAATAAGAAAAACCGTGTTTCCTGAGGGAGAAGAAAAGTATGTATTACAGTGAAACCTCTATTAACAAGATTTTCGATAAAAACGTTTTTAATTTTTGTATTGTATAAAACAAATAGATTCCATTTTTTTGTTGTCTGTTCAGTTATAGATGCACAGAAGACGTAACAGCGTGGTAAGAACATCAGAACTCGATTGCGTCTCGTGGGCCACTTTTTTGTTCTTACCACTTTGTGACGTCATCTGTGCATTTATAACTGAACAGACAACGGGAAAATGGAATCTATTTGTTAAACAGTCCTTCACAAATGATTCGAACTCAAAGTCGGGGTTTTGAAAATCGTGTTTTTGAAAATTGTTTGAAAACCGGTTTCCACCCAGCATGTTTGACGACTATGTTTTTGTATACTCGTAGGTACGTGCGATCTCTTCAACATTGTTTGAAATGGCGAGCAACTGGCGGCAAATCAGGATCATCGTTTTCTAAAACTACTGGTAAGCTTTAAACTATTCTTATTTGAATATTTCCTTATTTGAATATTTCCTTCCTTCCTTCCTTCCTTCCTTCCTTCCTTCCTTCCTTCCTTCCTTCCTTCCTTCCTTCCTTCCTTCCTTCCTTCCTTCCTTCCTTCCTTCCTTCCTTCCTTCCTTCCTTCCTTCCTTCCTTCCTTCCTTCCTTCCTTCCTTCCTTCCTTCCTTCCTTCCTTCCTTCCTTCCTTCCTTCCTCCCTTCCTTCCTTCCTTCCTTCCTTCCTTCCTTCCTTCCTTCCTTCCTTCCTTCCTTCTTTTCAACCATCCATCCTTCGATCTATCCATCAAGCAATCAATCAATCCTTACGACATATCATTTCTCATATCATATTTTTTCTCTTTGAAGATGACAGGTTTGTCATTAAAGGAATGTCTCGACCTGAAGCTCAGTCCTTCCTCAATATTGCTCCGTATTATTTCCAATACATAGACAAAGCAATCAACGAAAAGGTAAACAGTCTACCGTTACTAATATCAATGTTTCTTTTCATTTTTCCTTTCCGTCGCTTTTCTCAGGAAAACCATTTTTCTACGAAAATCTAAAAACATTTACTCTACTTCTATACTGGGTATCCCCAGTGAACTCCTCATTTCCTCCCCATTTCCTCCCATTCTCTCCTCATATCTGGAACGCTAACTTCGGGTCAAAAAGTGAAGTCAAGCTCCATTACGTCGCCTTCAGTCCCCTATAGATACGCGGCCAATACGCGGTTCGCGTCAGGGGACTGGAAGCGACGTAATAAGTACAAAATGTTGACTTCACTTTTGAAGCGTGATAATGACTGAAGTTAGCGCTCCAGGTATAGGGATGGATATAGGAAATGGAGTTCACTGGGTATCCCCTATCCTTAATCTTATTCCAATTCTCTTATTTACATACAAGTTACGTTGCTCAAAACAGTCTTTCTGATTGTAAAATAGCAAAACAACACCATTGAAACGGTTCTGGAAAGTTTTACATTCGGCCGGTTTTGAGACCTTGGAATTCGCCTTTTCGCTATTTTCAGCGTAAAAAAAGTATTTCGAACTACTAGTGCGAATGACAAATTTTTGCTCAACAGTCTTTTTGACCGTAAAACAGACCATAATTACATACATATAGGTTGAAGAACATCTTTGTGACAATGTCATGTTTCACGTGTACAAGTCATTCTTGTATCTTACGTTCTTACAGAGGCCGACACTTCTGGCGAAGATAGTGGGCGTGTACAGGATAGGTTGTACAAGCAAGACAACAAACACACCAATTCGAGAAGATCTTTTGGTTATGGACAATTTACTATATAATTGCAAAGTAGATCGGGTAAGTTGTGCGTGACCACGCATGGGAGTACCGCTGGAATGCTGGATATACACTATATATGTATTGAGAAAGGCCAATTATCTTAATACGAACCCACTTTCTCCTCCAGAAGTTGTGGTTTCAGTGGTTACTACGTCGCCACGACTATCGCCAATTCACCATAACTACCATCATCCCCATCATCGCTACCAATCACCAGTGGTAATCCATTACCACTACGAGTATCACCTCCATCACCATCACATTCAACACTACCACCACATCACGTCTACCACCAGCACCACCATTATTACCACAAGTACCATTACCACCATCCCCATCATCACTACCACCACATCCCCAGCACCAGCACTATTACCATAATATCACCACAACCACCATCAGCTGATTGACAAATGTCCTCTCTTCAAGCAGGTTGGACCACTATTGGGCTCCTAGCCTGCGTAAAGACTGAGCAGATTATGCAGTAGATTGAAATTTTTTTTTCCGTAGGTATTTGATTTGAAAGGATCAATAAGAAGTCGGTATGTTATGTCTATGGAGGGAAACAGCGTGTTGATGGATGAAAACCTTTTGGAAAGTGAGTTAGCGTAGTAATCTACACAGTAACTGTAATAATGGTAGTAAGTAGTGATTTATATATGGTAATGGTATTAAGTGGCGATGGATATGATAATGGTAGTAATCCATTTAACAATCACATTTTCCATGTGTGTGTACTGTAAAGGCCTGCCCAAACGCTTTCAACATTTCATTCAACATCGTTCAACATTGTTGAATTCAACATGTTGAAAGCGTTTGGCCACCCCTGTTGAATGATGTTGAATGATGTTGAACGTTGTTGAATGGTGTTGAATGATGTTGAACGAAATTTGAACATGTTCAAATTTTCGTTCAACACGCGTTCAACATTTCTGTTGTTCTGAAAATGTTGAAAGGTGTTGAACGCATTTGGCCACATTTCATTCAACTTTGTTGAACAGAGACATGCGCCATGCGGGATATTGTCGATTCCAGCTTTTGTGGTAGCCCGCGTTCAATTAATTGTCATTCATGAATGTTGAACGATGTTGAATTCACTTGGCCACTCGTGCTTTCAACATTATTCAACATCGTTCAACAATGTTGAATGATGTTGAATGTGATGTTGAAAGCGTTTGGCCAGGCCTTAATAGATCACAGACGACGTCACAGCGTGTAAAGAGCAAAAAAGTACGACACGAGACGAAGTCGAGTAGTGTGACAGTCGTTTTTTACACGCTGTGATGTCTTCTGTGATCTATTACAGTACATGCGCAGAAAAATGTAATCTATTTGTTTTATACAATAAAAATTCAAGTGTTTCAGGCCCAATTTTTGGGCCTGCAAAAAGAAAAACTAGTCTACTGAGGTGCATTTAACGTCATCTGTATATGTGTGTCCTTTAACAGATCACAATCAACAACTAATGAAAATATACACAGAAGTCGCGTTGTTGTATAAATGGTGTGGTAGTAAGTAGTGTTACATTTTTTTCTCATTTTATTCTTTCTTTAGTGATTTCAGACTCTCCATTGTTTATTCGACCTCACTCCAAAGCCGTCTTATCTCGCGCGATCAACGAGGACACGGAGTTTTTAGCAAGACACATGGTCATGGACTATTCTTTGCTACTGGGTATCGAACGAGATTCATCCAGGCTCATTGTTGGAATTATTGGTAAGTATGAACTACATTTTATCATTTACAGTGTGTATATAAGACTGTTTTCACATTTAACTCCGCTGGAAACGTCAGTGTTTCGTTACTAAAATATCGTCAGTTTAGCACCTTTTTGCTTTGCTTTATTTGAAATAAGAGAGTTTATTATATGGCAGCGTAATCTCGTTCCCAGAGCCCACGTTACCCATGCACTGAGGTATCATTACCTTCAAATTATGAAGCTTAACCAACATTAAAACCACCATCTGATTGGACAACCTTTTAAAACGAATCCTCGCCCCCATACCACCCCCCGGTAATCACGCCCCCCGGAAACCCTAAACCTAACCACAACCCTCCGGAAAAATGTGCCACCTCTCAGACCCCGACCACAACACCCCTCTAGGATTTTTAGCTTTATGTGTTCAAGTTTAACATCCCGCATGTGAGATGGTTATATTAGATGGTTAAGCTTCATATTTTGTAACCGATGATACCTCATGCACTTGGGAAACGAGAGACTCTGGGATAATCAGTTTCAAATCGTTACGTTATTGGCTGAATAGTGAGCATGAGTTGGTCTGAAGTGACCGAATTAGTAGAAGTAGAATTGAAGTAGAATTAATAAAACCAAAATAACAAAGATTTCGGACGACAAGACTCCAGTGAAGACGTTGCCGCGATCGATATCTTCGCCGTATGTGTGTAGATGATGTAATTCGAGCTTCGCCAGCAACCCCATTGACTTGTTTGGGGAAAAGTCAAACAAGGAGAACATACTATCCAGATTCCGCTCGGATATTTACGCATGCGTACCTCAACCAGAATAACAAGAATCCTGTGATTTGAAACGGATTATCCCAGAGTCTCTCGTTTCCCGGGTGGGGAACGTGGGCTCTGGGAACGAGATTGATGGCAGCGGCGCTGAGAGGTTCGAATACGGAAATCGTGCAATCTGATTGGTTCATAAGCGGTCGGATATTCCCCGTATCCGCTTGCTCAGAGCCGAAAGATATAAAACTCAGTTTATTGGAAGGAACTAAAGAAGCCAAACAAATTATCTTTGTTTATCTAGGGGGTTTTTCCGTTATGAATAAAAATAACAAATATCTGTTAAACAAAATGTTGCGAGTTTTGCAATAGCGTTTTCACGTCTAATAATTTTAAGTTAAATAATTATTTCAGCAAGGCCATATAATTAACTACTTATTGACCTCGCTTGTTCGGTCTGTACTAGTGAAATATCGGACCTCTGTTTTTTGTCGTACTAAAAAAAAACATCGGTCCGATTTCATTAGTACCGACCTCACGCTCGGTCAATTAGTAGTTATTTCGAATTGGGTTTTAAAAGGGTTTAGTATAAATACACATGTGATTATAGAAAATAGCGCGCGCTGATTGGTCGAGTTACTTCGGATTAATTCTCGATAATCACCTACAGCGTTTATCCAAAATGGCCGCCAGCCAAGTTGTCAATGCGACAGACGAGGAAATTAACAATTTTAAAGAAATTTTGTCTCGGTTATTATTCACCGATATTCACTCAGCCTGAGGCGAATAATTGTTAAATAGTCGTTGCGAGTTACCAGAGTTTGGCTGAGTGATATAATAGTTTCCATTTCATTAGATATAGAGGTTGTTTGGCAGGAAGTGTAGAAGTGTTAGAAAACGTAAAACTAAGTATGTAGAAAAACATACTTTATTGAACGTTTCGGCTCGTACTTGAACCATCTAACACTGCCTCTGTTATTATTATTCATTCTTTTTGTCGGTTTGGCAGACTTCATTCGTACTTTTACTTGGGATAAAAAGCTGGAAATGTACGTGAAATCCACCGGTATTCTTGGCGGACAGGGTAAAATGCCAACGGTCGTCTCCCCTGAACTCTACCGTGAGCGATTCTGCGAGGCAATGCAGCGCTATTTCTTAATGATCCCCAATAAGTGGATAGGATTGGGAAATGAGCTGAAATGATGACTCGTAGACATGATAGATCAAAGTACCGTATTTTCTCTATTAAGCCCCCCCCCCCTGGGCAAAAGGAAAGTTAACAAAGACGTGTTCTGAAATAAAAGTAACACTTCAAATTCCATCTCCACTCTACTCCCACTCCACTCCACTCTACTCCAACTCCACTCTACTCCCACTCCACTCCACTCTACTCCACCTCAACTCCAACTCCACTCTACTCCAACTCCACTCCACCTCAACTCCAACTCTACTCTACTCCAACTCCACTCTACTCCTACTCCACTCCACTCCAACTCCACCTCAACTCCACTCTACTCCAACTCAACTCCAACTCCACTCTACTCCAACTCCACCTCAACTCCAACTCCACTCTACTCCAACTCAACTCTAACTCCACTCTACTCCAACTCCACTCTACTCCAACTCCACTCTACTCCACCTCAACTCCACTCCTACTCCACTCTACTCCAACTCCACTCTACTCCAACTCAACTCTACTCCAACTCAACTCTACTCCAACTCAAATCCACTCCAACTCAACTCTACTCCAACTCCACTCTACTCCAACTCAACTCTACTCTACTCCACTCTACTCCAACTCAACTCCACTCTACTCCAACTCCACTCCACTCTACTCCAACTCAACTCCACTCTTCTACTCTACTCCAACTCAACTCTACTCCACTCCAACTCCACTCCACTCTAACTCAACTCCACTCTACTCCAACTCAACTCTACTCCACTCCACTCTACTCCAACTCAACTCCAACTCCACTCTACTCCACCTCAACTCCAACTCTACTCTACTCCAACTCCACTCCTACTCCACTCTACTCCAACTCAACTCCACTCCAACTCAAATCCACTCCAACTCAACTCTACTCCAACTCCACTCCACTCCAACTCCACTCCACTCTACTCCAACTCCACTCTACTCCAACTCAACTCTACTCCACTCCACTCCTACTCCAACTCAACTCTACTCCAACTCCACTCTACTCCAACTCTACTCCACTCCACTCCACCTCCACTCTACTCCACTCCAATTCTACTCCACTCTACCTCCACTCTACCTCCCCTCTACTCCACTCCACTCCAACTCTAGCTTTAACTCCACCTCTATCTCCACTCCATTTCAGTATATTTCATGTAAATCATACACCTTTTACTCTACTTATATTAGCCTCACTTCTAATCAGCCATCCCTTGAAGAACTGAACTAATAAGCCCTACTGGGGACTTAATAGAAGAAATACGGTAATTATATATAGCAAATAAATTATTTAAAAATAATTGAATTAGGGGGCTACAAGCCAGAAAACGAAGGGAAAAATTGGTATTTGTTTGTAGTAAACGTCTGCTTGTAGCTTCACATTAAGGCCCCGTTTACACTAGAGCAAAAGTATCCGGATTCACATATTGTTTTTCATCCTCATGGGAATAAAAAACAATGTGAATCCAGATACTTTTGCTCTAGTGTAAACGGGATCTAAGGTAGTTGATCATTAAAAGAGTTTTAGAAGATGCCTATGACTAAATGAAGTGATTATTTCGAATGCCAAAATATTTGTAGGTTTTGACAAAAATAAAGGACAATTTAATTTCCAAAGTCTTTACCACAGAAAGAAAGACAGACACACACACACAGAGACAGACACACAGACCAGAAAATTAAATAGATTTCCTATTTTAATTGGAGCAATAATTATTAAACATTAGGAGAAAAGCCAAATCCAAAAAAGAATAATTTTGTTGTTCGACTTCTCACTTCATGCAGATAGAATTTATATTTGTAATATTGTAATTGGTGTCCTGATTTGTATTTAAATAATTACACGATGCTAGGTTTACGCTGGAAATGAACCTTTAATAATAGACAGGAACCTCTTTCACAAATATGTTGGCAGTACAAACAACGTCTTATAGTGTCTATGAAGTTTAAACTCGTTGGCATTCCTTTAATTGTATTAATTCACAGAAAATTTCAAGAGAATCAGGCGTATAGCCGTCGCGCTATTAACTATCAAAGTTTGTTGTGGCTATTTCATTTTTGGAGAATTTGGGGCTATTGGTAACAAAGCCTTCAGTGTACATCACAAGGCATTGTTACCAAGAAGCAGGGGCTCTGGAAGCTTTTCAAAGTTGTGGGTGTCCTGCGTCTCGCAGAATGCCATAAATAGGGCCACGCCCTTCAGAGAATATAATAGATAACTATATATACTTCTAAAATTCATTAATAATTCATGAGGAAAACACAAAGAAAAATCATGAGCGTATCGGATCTATATATGTGATATAGACTCGCTCTAAGTTTCTCGCTGGTTTTTAACGGCTGAGATAAGCTTAATTTTCAAAATTACTACGCCAATGAACGTATGAAGTGATTCTTTTTAGAAGCCATTTAAAAACCTTGCAGTACGGGCTTTATCGGCTCTAAAACACACGGCTATCTCCTCGTGTTTTATATCTGATAAAGCCCTCCTGCGCGGTTTATAAATATTACTTAAAAAACTCATTAATAATTCATGAGGAAAACACAAAGAAAAATCATAACCGTATCGTGGTTTTATATCTGATAAAATTTTCTCCTGATTTACATAAACTTTAGCTTTGATTTTCTCGCCTTAGACAACGTTATTTTTCAAAATTACTACGTCAACGAACTTACCAAATGGTGATCGTTTTTTAAGCCATTCAAAACACTCGCAGAACGTGTTTTAAATAGTACTTAACATACAAGATAACATCACAAGTTCACAACAACTTCAAGAACTTTTATTATTGAACAATACACTGAACAATTTGTGAAGAGTTACAGATAGTTTCCAAAATGTCAATTTGTTTAAAATTTGCTAAAATGTTGTGGGTGTCCTTCTTATGTAGGACACAGTCCAGAAAGTGCGGGTGTCCGGACACCCGCTGCTTCCAGAGCCCCTGCCAAGAAGCCCAAATTTCACCAAAAATGAACTACTTCGTTTTGGCAAACTTGGAGAGTTCATAACTCGAGAACTATACGCCAGATTCTTTTGAAATTTTCAGTTTAAAATGTCCCTGCCATGCTCCTCTGTTCATTAAAACAAAAAAAAAGCCAATGTGTTTTTCACCTCACAGACACTTTAATATGTTCAATTTGTATTTCCAAACTGTCTTTGCTGCATACCATGTATTTAATCAGTAAGCCTGCTGGTTGGGTTTTTAATTTTCTACGAAATTGCTTGTAGTGATTTTGTAAAACAAAGGTACAGTAAGTAGCAAGACACAATTAAAAAATATATTTTTTTAGAAAAGAAAATTGTCAATGTTATAGCAAGCCTCCGAATATCAGAAGTCCTTTTCATTTCATTCAAATTTTAATAACTGCTCAGCATGTAGCTTGACTTTTGCTCTCAACACTACCATGTGGCACCATAACTGCAGCATCCCCAAATGTCCTGGTGCATCCCCACACATCCTGGCAGCATCCCCAAACATCCTGACAACATTCCTAAACATACTGGTAGCATTCCCAAACATCCTGGGGACATCCCCAAACATCCTGGGGCCACCCCCAAATGGCCTGGTGACATATCCCCAAACATCCTGGTGACATATCCCCAAACATCCTGGTGACCATCCCCAAACATCCTGGTGACATATCCCCAAACATCCTGGTGACAAAAAGATCCTGTGGTTTAGGTAACAGTACTGTTGAGATAGTTGACAAACATATTTCCAAGTTTGGTTGTGTCTTCAACTGGATGCATCTTGCTGTATGTAATGAACTGTTTTCGTAGACGTCGTAACTCAGCCATAGTTACATGTCGTTGGAAACACACCTAGATAACATTTCAGAAAACACCCTAGATTACCTAAACATTTACCCAGGGCCTTGAATAGCGACTGATGTGGTCACTTGTAATAACCTTATTTGCTGACCCAGGAATAGTGATAGATTCACCAGGAATACTTGTTCGTTGTGCTCCTAGAATTTCCTAAAAAGGAAGAATGGAAGATTGTTGGACTAGCTAGTTTTTGCTTAACTTGGGAAAACATGGTTCCACACACCTAGTATTACACAGTACATTAACCACCCAATTAGTGGGTGAGATGGTGAAATGCAAACAGCATGAAACAATTCAATATGTTTTTCTTACTGTAATCACTTCTTGGGTTTTTCTGTCTAATTCATTCAAGAAATTAGTGGCTGATAATGGTTGCTAAAAGAAAACCAGACAAAAAATATCTGAAAACCAGGTATGTGAAATTAAATGTGGATGAAAAACAAAATTGGCTTATTAGTGAACCACTGAGTACAGTACTGTATAGTGTAGAATGCTTTACAGTACAGTGTACAGTACAGTGTAGTGTACAGTGTAGTGTACAGTGTAGTGTACAGTGTAGTGTACAGTGCAGTGTATAAGTACAATATAGTGTATAGTACACAGTGTACAGTACAGTATGCAGTGTAAAGTGTACAGTACAGTATATAGTGTGCAGTACAATGTAATGTACAGTACACAGTGTACAGTACAGTATGCAGTGTAAAGTGTACAGTACAGTATATAGTGCGCAGCACAGTGTACAGTACAGTGTTAAATATACAGTGTACATCACAGTATACAGTACAGTGCAGTGTAGTGTACAGTATACATAGTGCAGTGTACAGTATACATAGTGCAGTGTACAGTATACATAGTGCAGTGTACAGTACACAATGTACAGTACAGTATACAGTGCAGTATGTACACATGGTATACTATACAGCAATGTACAGTACAGTACAGGATTAACTGTTTGTGAAATTACAATTACCAGAAACCTACACATTGAGTTGACTGGTTAGGTGGTGGAGGTATACGATTGATTACAGCATCATAAATAGCATCAAATGGAAGAGTGTCACCAACCTAATGAGTTAGAAAATCAAATTGGAATACTACTGTTACTCAATATGAAAAAACCCCAAGAAATCTGCTAGCTACATATATTTCATTAACACTCAGACACTTGCTTAATACCTGAATAATAAATAATGGTGAATCCCACCTATTTCTTGACTCAGGAGGCTCAAAACGCATAATGAGTTCATCCAGTCTAGGATATGTCAAAAAGATCTGTTTATTAACCCTGCTCTGGGGGTATTCCCTGACATATATAATTATTTATATTAATTTTAATAATTATAATTAGATACATCACTTGGAAGCAGAACTCATAAGGACTATTAAAGTTGCAAAAGTTATTTTCCTAAATACCTGTCAATAATAATGAACAATGGTTCATTATCTGAAACTTACATTTTTTCATCAAATTTATCTTCTCGTTTTCTATTCCATTCCATGCAAGTATCTTTCGATGTGTCACAATAAACCTGAAAATTGATAAAAATAGCATCAACAACTGAATTATAATGAAACCTAATATTTCTGTCTATAAAAGAAGCATGCTTCTTGTAGCTCTCCTCTCCACCTTATCACACTGTAAATAATGTGGTTTCAAGGTAAGTTTGTTTACTCATTTCAACTCCACTAGTTCAATCTGTTTGTTCATCAACATATTAAATAAATTAAAGGGTATTGGCAATAAAAATTAAGTTTGTCTCATTTGAAAGAACTCCCAAAATGGTATAAGAAAACCTTTTGTAATTTTTCTGTATCTTTCTTGCGTTTTGAAATATTTCAACCAAAGACAGCATGCTGTCCGCCATCTTGTTGTAATATTGGGTCTAATTAACTAGGAAATTGGTGACATCACAAGCAGGGTAAACCTGATGAAACTACTCCGTGGGTGCCCAAATTTCCACGGAAGGCTTTTTAAATGTTGTGGGTCAATTTAAAATGGAAATAGCACAACAAAAAATTGGGTTTCTAGCTCATAATGTCATAAGGTTGGCAAGATAAAAATTTCACTTTACCCTGCTTATGTCGTCACATGCATAATTTTGCATATCGAAAATAATTCCAAGATGGCAGACAGCACGCTGAGTTTGGTCGAAATATTTCCAAAACCAAAACAGATACGGAAAAATTGTAAAAGGTCTTCTTATACCATTTGACGAGTTCTTTCAGATGAGATAAACTTAATTTTTATTGCCAATACCCTTTAAGATGAAAATGATTTGACTTACCACACAGTGGGGAGTCTTATGAGCCTTGGCTGAACAATACAACTCATATCTATACCCTAGTATAAATGATATGATAAATTTAAAAATTTAACAATAGAGGGGCTGTTTTTGGCTGGCTCGGGCAGGAATGTGGACATGCATGTCTCTAGGGGTTTAGAAATCTTTTCTGAGTAATTGAGCTTGATGAACGTCTACCAAATGTCTGTTACATTACACCAAGCTCGCAAACGTACCACAACTTATCATATCACTTTAAGGGGGTGTCTCAAAATTTTGTCACTTTTCCCTATATGAATAACCCGCGAAAAGGGGGGAGGGGGTAAGGAGGAAACGCGAAAAATATTTTTATACTGGAAGTGTCGATATTTTGTGTCAGTGTAGTCCCGCGAGACACTCGCGAGACCTTTGTTATAATGAGTGGTCGCATGGTTAATTAAATGGTTTGTCGTTTATAGCACGTTTTGCAAACAGACAAACAGCTATTAGCTAAATAGATTATTGTTAATATTGTTGATGTTTTTATCTACATTATTGTAACATTGTTTTATACTACAGTATCTAAAAAAAGCATTAAAATGTGAAAGAAAAATAAAACGTTGTGAAATGAGCCTCAATATGTTTCAAAAATCAACACTTCTGACGTCACAGTAATTCATATTTTGGGGGGAGGGGTCACGATTTTTAGCGGGTTATTCATATATGGAAAAGTGATGAAATTTTGAGACACCCCCTAACTACATCTCATATGTACTCCCTGTCACGAACATCAACTTTTTAAGGCTGATTCATTGTCATTTCTTACCTTTGATATAATTTAATGAATCAAGTATAACAACAGTATCTCTTGACATCAACCTTGAATTATCACCAAAAAAGCACAAATCATTCCACAAAGTATTGAATCATAAATTATAATAGAAACTCCAAATATAATATTTTCTTCAGTGAATAAGAAAGAAATTCCACATACCTTTCCACTGCTGACTTTAAGGATCCTCTTGCACATTTTTCATTGGCTGATGCTATATATGGACACAGGATTATTTTGAACAAGCACACATAGAACATGCATTGTAATTCATACACAATAATGTTGTTGCTGTCATTGATGTTGTCATTGATGATGTTGTTATTTGTGTCATTGTTGTTGGTACTATTGTAATATTGTTGTTGCTACTGTTATTGTTGTTGTTACTGCTGTTGTTGTTGTTGTTGCTGCTGTTATTGTTCTTGCTGCTGTTCTTCAAGTAGATGTTGCTGCTGCTGTAAGTGGTCAGTGTTGATGCTGCTACTGATGTTGTTGTTGATGATGAGCTGTTGTTGCTGTTCTTTTTTCTGCTGCTGTTGTTGATGCTGCTGGTGTTGATGCTGCTGCTGTTGCTACTGCTGCTGTTGTTGTTGTGTTTATACACCATATAGCACGATACAAACAGAATTTGAGTAAGCTTAGTATAGTAGAATTTGAGATCATCAAGTGATGTATAATAAAAGCATCCGCCGTTTCTACTTACAGGAATACGTAGAATTCTTGTCCAGTCCAATTGTCTTGTCACTGACTATATTCACAGCTTTGCAATGTTTATCCATAAAAAACTCCTTTAATTCATTGCATCTGGTCGTCTTTCCTGATGAAGGAAAACCACATATTATAATAAAAGGCATACTGTCTCTCACTTTGTAAAGATTGGTCCAAAATACGACGAAAATTAGATACAAAAACGCGTTTCCTCTTGATATATTTATTGATCAGTATCTGCAGATCATTCTCACCGTGGAGGACTAAAAAGTCCCGGGTACGAGTTTGAGTTTTAGTGGAAGCAATTTTATTATTTATTCTTACACCCCAAAATTGTTTTATTTTTTTATTTTTTATAAATGGAATGGAAGAGAATGGAATAGAATAGAATAGAATAGAATGTAGAATGGAATATAGAATGGTATAGAGTGGAATGGAATGGAATGGAATAGAGTGGAATGGAATGGAATGGAATAGAGTGGAATGGAATGGAATAGAGTGGAATGGAATGGAATAGAGTGGAATGGAATGGAATAGAGTGGAATGGAATGGAATAGAGTGGAATGGAATGGAATAGAGTGGAATGGAATGGAGTGGAATGGAATAGAACAGAGTGGAATGGAATAGAATGGAATAGAATAGAACAGAGTGGAATGGAATAGAATGGGATGGGATGGAATGGAACGGAATGAAATTTGAAATATAATTATATTTTCCGCACTTTTTCAACATTTGCGCGGGAGTTTGGGGCCCGTTTTGAATTTGAAGTTTGAACATGCCTGCTACTCGCGCATCAACATTACATGTAACATGGCGTACACGTGCAAGAATTTGGAGAAGATGACTTCTTTTAAAATGAATTTTTCGTCGCTCCAACCAGAGTTTGTTGTATTTTTTACATCTTTTGATGTACTAGAGTGATAATAGAACAACTAGATGAATGTTTCGTTGGTTAGTGGACAACAGGACAGAAGTTTATATGTACGAAGGAAAGCAAGGAATGTACAAACGTGCGAACTTCGAAGAACAGGAATTGATGGTGAGTGTTTAGCCCATTGAATTAACGAAGAACCTTTTCTAAACACTAGACCAGACTGTTGGCTAGTTTGTCTATTTGTTTTCTTTCTGTTTTTATTCATTGACACACGAGTTTGGGCAAAACGTGCTTTCTTTATGTATTTCATTTGTGTAGGTAAAGCGCTCTCAATTCGTCAGAATTTATGCCACAAAAATAAGATAGATATCGTTAGAAAGCTATTAATTTGTAGAATACAATGTTGTATTTGATTTTGTGATAAAGCCTCAGCACCTGACTGGGGAGTGTACAAAATTTTCAGAACTTTTGTACGCTCGACACCTGACTGGGGAGTGTACAAAATTTTCAGAATTTTTGTACACTCCCCACCTGACTAGGGAGCGTACAAAATTTTCAAAAATTTTGTACATTCCCCACCTGACTGGGGAGATAACTGGGGAGATAACACGCGATTGTGACTTATAACAAAGTACAATTTTTTCCCCATATTGTCTAAATTTATTGGGAGGCTATTGCTGCCTCCCACCAGGGAGGCAGCACACTATTCTTGCATCTCTCTTGGGTTATCTATGCGTTACTCATGCTCAGTCTTTTTGCCGAGCTATGTATGGCTGCAGGCTACGGATTTGGAGATGTTGGTTCTGAACCCCATGACCAATGATGCAACAGATGTGTATGATAGCAGTAAAGAGCCTGGGTATGAGGCTGCAGCAAAGTGCACTGGCACTAAGTAAGTGCAGTCAATGATCATGTATTTTATACTTGCTTGTGGAAGTATTCATCAAGGCCATGAATGTTTTAGTGGTCAATCTCGAGGGAAACAGTGCTCTTTTATGAGTATCAGCGCTGTTAACAGCACAAACTATTCAAGTGAATGATTGGAATTCATCTACTATCGACCGAGTCTTAGTGCAAGGAGACAATATGTACGCTTGAATGCTTTTCACAATGGTCTTATCGCACGTGAAAAATTGTTGTCGCTGAACAACCTACCAACTATTAACCAGGCAGCACTTCCTTGCGATAGTAACTTCTAGTATTAAACCTTCAACTGGTTTTGATCAATTTCTAATATTTTTTTCTTTTTCAGTTTTCTTGCGAATAACCGCTGCAGATGATGATTGCCGCTTCAGAAGAAATTTGCTTATCATTCACATTCTTTGAGGACTGGTACCGAATACGGGTATTCAATTTGTGAGTACGTCATCTTTATACGGTTACGATTATCCTTGTATGCTCCATTGTATATACTGATTGCCGACCACGCAGTCTACCCGAATAACATGAGGTACCTACCCTAATATTATGTAACACCGCTGCCAATAACATTTGACGTCCCCGTGGGTTTTCACGCAAAAAATGTTTTCTTGCCAGACAAGTTGCCGTGGTTGCTGTAATCGCGCGTAGCACAGAGAACAACCTTTAAAGAAAACTAATTCTACTTTGTGCAACAATTGCCGCAACTTGTGTAGCGTGTTACACGTTACATGTTACAAAATTTATTTTTTTATTTTTTCAAAAAAATCCGAAAAAAAAAGTAAAGGGGTTAGCCTTTACTTTTTGACCGATTTTGGTCACTTTTGAAACTTTTGAGTTAGGGTAAAAAACGGTTAAATAAAGTCGTTTTAGACCTTCTGTGAAAACGAGAAGGCTGTATTTTGGCTAAAAATATTTTTTTGGATTTTTTGAAAAAAATCCGGAAAAAAAAAGTAAAGGGGTTAGCCTTTTTTGACCGATTTTTTCAGTTTTGAAGTTTTTCAGTGAGGGTCAAAAACGGTTAGATCAAACCTTCTGTGAAAACGAGAAGGCTGTATTTTGCCTAAAAAAACATTTTTTTTTTTTTTTCAAAAAAATCCGGAAAAAAAAAGTAAAGGGGTTAGCCTTTACTTTTTGACCGATTTTGGTCACTTTTGAAAGTTTTCAGTGAGGGTCAAAAACGGTTAGATAAAGTCGTTTTAGACCTTCTGTGAAAACGAGAAGGCTGTATTTTGGCTAAAAATATTTTTTTGGATTTTTTGAAAAAAATCCGGAAAAAAAAAAGTAAAGGGGTTAGCCTTTACTTTTTGACCGATTTTGGTCACTTTTGAAACTTTTGAGTTAGGGTCAAAAACGGTTAAATAAAGTCGTTTTAGACCTTCTGTGAAAACGAGAAGGCTGTATTTTGGCTAAAAATATTTTTTTGGATTTTTTGAAAAAAATCCGGAAAAAAAAAGTAAAGGGGTTAGCCTTTACTTTTTGACCGATTTTGGTCACTTTTGAAACTTTTGAGTTAGGGTCAAAAACGGTTAAATAAAGTCGTTTTAGACCTTCTGTGAAAACGAGAAGGCTGTATTTTGGCTAAAAATGTTTTTTTGGATTTTTTGAAAAAAATCCGGAAAAAAAAAGTAAAGGGGTTAGCCTTTACTTTTTGACCGATTTTGGTCAGTTTTGAAAGTTTTCAGTGAGGGTCAAAAACGGTTAGATCAAGTCGTTTTAAACCTTCTGTGAAAACGAGAAGGCTGTATTTTGCCTAAAAAAACATTTTTTTGATTTTTTCAAAAAAATCCGGAAAAAAAAAGTAAAGGGGTTAGCCTTTACTTTTTGACCGATTTTGGTCACTTTTGAAACTTTTCAGTTAGGGTCAAAAACGGTTAAATAAAGTCGTTTTAGACCTTGTGTGAAAACGAGAAGGCTGTATTTTGGCTAAAAATATTTTTTTGGATTTTTTGAAAAAAATCCGGAAAAAAAAAGTAAAGGGGTTAGCCTTTACTTTTTGACCGATTTTGGTCACTTTTGAAACTTTTCAGTTAGGGTCAAAAACGGTTAAATAAAGTCGTTTTAGACCTTCTGTGAAAACGAGAAGGCTGTATTTTGGCTAAAAATATTTTTTTGGATTTTTTGAAAAAAATCCGGAAAAAAAAAGTAAAGGGGTTAGCCTTTACTTTTTTGACCGATTTTGGTCACTTTTGAAACTTTTCAGTTAGGGTAAAAAACGGTTAAATAAAGTCGTTTTAGACCTTCTGTGAAAACGAGAAGGCTGTATTTTGGCTAAAAATATTTTTTTGGATTTTTTGAAAAAAATCCGGAAAAAAAAAGTAAAGGGGTTAGCCTTTACTTTTTGACCGATTTTGGTCACTTTTGAAACTTTTCAGTTAGGGTAAAAAACGGTTAAATAAAGTCGTTTTAGACCTTCTGTGAAAACGAGAAGGATGTATTTTGGCTAAAAATATTTTTTTGGATTTTTTGAAAAAAATTCGGAAAAAAAAAGTAAAGGGGTTAGCCTTTACTTTTTGACCGATTTTGGTCACTTTTGAAACTTTTCAGTTAGGGTCAAAAACGGTTAAATAAAGTCGTTTTAGACCTTCTGTGAAAACGAGAAGGCTGTATTTTGGCTAAAAATATTTTTTTTGATTTTTTGAAAAAAATCCGGAAAAAAAAAGTAAAGGGGTTAGCCTTTACTTTTTGACCGATTTTGGTCACTTTTGAAACTTTTGACTTAGGGTCAAAAACGGTTAAATAAAGTCGTTTTAGACCTTCTGTGAAAACGAGAAGGCTGTATTTTGGCTAAAAATATTTTTTTGGATTTTTTGAAAAAAATCCGGAAAAAAAAAGTAAAGGGGTTAGCCTTTACTTTTTGACCGATTTTGGTCACTTTTGAAACTTTTCAGTTAGGGTCAAAAACGGTTAAATAAAGTCGTTTTAGACCTTCTGTGAAAACGAGAAGGCTGTATTTTGGCTAAAAAATTTTTTTTTGATTTTTTGAAAAAAATCCGGAAAAAAAAAGTAAAGGGGTTAGCCTTTACTTTTTGACCGATTTTGGTCACTTTTGAAACTTTTCAGTTAGGGTCAAAAACGGTTAAATAAAGTCGTTTTAGACCTTGTGTGAAAACGAGAAGGCTGTATTTTGGCTAAAAAAAATTTTTTGGATTTTTTGAAAAAAATCAGGAAAAAAAAAGTAAAGGGGTTAGCCTTTACTTTTTGACCGATTTTGGTCACTTTTGAAACTTTTCAGTTAGGGTCAAAAACGGTTAAATAAAGTCGTTTTAGACCTTCTGTGAAAACGAGAAGGCTGTATTTTGGCTAAAAATATTTTTTTGGATTTTTTGAAAAAAATCCGGAAAAAAAAAAGTAAAGGGGTTAGCCTTTACTTTTTGACCGATTTTGGTCACTTTTGAAACTTTTCAGTTAGGGTCAAAAACGGTTAAATAAAGTCGTTTTAGACCTTCTGTGAAAACGAGAAGGCTGTATTTTGGCTAAAAATATTTTTTTGGATTTTTTGAAAAAAATCCGGAAAAAAAAAGTAGATGGGTTAGCCTTTACTTTTTGACCGATTTTGGTCACTTTTGAAACTTTTCAGTTAGGGTCAAAAACGGTTAAATAAAGTCGTTTTAGACCTTCTGTGAAAACGAGAAGGCTGTATTTTGGCTAAAAATATTTTTTTGGATTTTTTGAAAAAAATCCGGAAAAAAAAAGTAAAGGGGTTAGCCTTTACTTTTTGACCGATTTTGGTCACTTTTGAAACTTTTCAGTTAGGGTCAAAAACGGTTAAATAAAGTCGTTTTAGACCTTCTGTGAAAACGAGAAGGCTGTATTTTGGCTAAAAATATTTTTTTGGATTTTTTGAAAAAAATCCGGAAAAAAAAAAGTAAAGGGGTTAGCCTTTACTTTTTGACCGATTTTGGTCACTTTTGAAACTTTTCAGTTAGGGTAAAAAACGGTTAAATAAAGTCGTTTTAGACCTTCTGTGAAAACGAGAAGGCTGTATTTTGGCTAAAAAATTTTTTTTGGATTTTTTGAAAAAAATCCGGAAAAAAAAAGTAAAGGGGTTAGCCTTTACTTTTTGACCGATTTTGGTCACTTTTGAAACTTTTCAGTTAGGGTAAAAAACGGTTAAATAAAGTCGTTTTAGACCTTCTGTGAAAACGAGAAGGCTGTATTTTGGCTAAAAATATTTTTTTGGATTTTTTGAAAAAAATTCGGAAAAAAAAAGTAAAGGGGTTAGCCTTTACTTTTTGACCGATTTTGGTCACTTTTGGAACTTTTGAGTTAGGGTCAAAAACGGTTAAATAAAGTCGTTTTAGACCTTCTGTGAAAACGAGAAGGCTGTATTTTGGCTAAAAATATTTTTTTGGATTTTTTGAAAAAAATCCGGAAAAAAAAAGTAAAGGGGTTAAAACGCCTTTACTTTTTGACCGATTTTGGTCACTTTTGAAACTTTTCAGTTAGGGTCAAAAACGGTTAAATAAAGTCGTTTTAGACCTTGTGTGAAAACGAGAAGGCTGTATTTTGGCTAAAAAATTTTTTTTGGATTTTTTGAAAAAAATCCGGAAAAAAAAAGTAAAGGGGTGTTAGCCTTTACTTTTTGACCGATTTTGGTCACTTTTGAAACTTTTCAGTTAGGGTCAAAAACGGTTAAATAAAGTCGTTTTAGACCTTCTGTGAAAACGAGAAGGCTGTATTTTGGCTAAAAATATTTTTTTGGATTTTTTGAAAAAAATCCGGAAAAAAAAAGTAAAGGGGTTAGCCTTTACTTTTTGACCGATTTTGGTCAGTTTTGAAAGTTTTCAGTGAGGGTCAAAAACGGTTAGATCAAGTCGTTTTAAACCTTCTGTGAAAACGAGAAGGCTGTATTTTGCCTAAAAAAACATTTTTTTGATTTTTTCAAAAAAATCCGGAAAAAAAAAGTAAAGGGGTTAGCCTTTACTTTTTGACCGATTTTGGTCACTTTTGAAAGTTTTCAGTGAGGGTCAAAAACGGTTAGATAAAGTCGTTTTAGACCTTCTGTGAAAACGAGAAGGCTGTATTTTGGCTAAAAATATTTTTTTGGATTTTTTGAAAAAAATCCGGAAAAAAAAGTAAAGGGGTTAGCCTTTACTTTTTGACCGATTTTGGTCACTTTTGAAACTTTTCAGTTAGGGTCAAAAACGGTTAAATAAAGTCGTTTTAGACCTTCTGTGAAAACGAGAAGGCTGTATTTTGGCTAAAAATATTTTTTTGGATTTTTTGAAAAAAATCCGGAAAAAAAAAGTAAAGGGGTTAGCCTTTACTTTTTGACCGATTTTGGTCACTTTTGAAACTTTTCAGTTAGGGTCAAAAACGGTTAAATAAAGTCGTTTTAGACCTTGTGTGAAAACGAGAAGGCTGTATTTTGGCTAAAAATATTTTTTTGGATTTTTTGAAAAAAATCCGGAAAAAAAAAAGTAAAGGGGTTAGCCTTTACTTTTTGACCGATTTTGGTCACTTTTGAAACTTTTCAGTTAGGGTCAAAAACGGTTAAATAAAGTCGTTTTAGACCTTCTGTGAAAACGAGAAGGCTGTATTTTGGCTAAAAAATATTTTTTTGGATTTTTTGAAAAAAATCCGGAAAAAAAAAGTAAAGGGGTTAGCCTTTACTTTTTGACCGATTTTGGTCACTTTTGAAACTTTTCAGTTAGGGTAAAAAACGGTTAAATAAAGTCGTTTTAGACCTTCTGTGAAAACGAGAAGGCTGTATTTTGGCTAAAAATATTTTTTTGGATTTTTTGAAAAAAATTCGGAAAAAAAAAGTAAAGGGGTTAGCCTTTACTTTTTGACCGATTTTGGTCACTTTTGGAACTTTTGAGTTAGGGTCAAAAACGGTTAAATAAAGTCGTTTTAGACCTTCTGTGAAAACGAGAAGGCTGTATTTTGGCTAAAAATATTTTTTTGGATTTTTTGAAAAAAATCCGGAAAAAAAAACTAAAGGGGTTAAAACGCCTTTACTTTTTGACCGATTTTGGTCACTTTTGAAACTTTTCAGTTAGGGTCAAAAACGGTTAAATAAAGTCGTTTTAGACCTTGTGTGAAAACGAGAAGGCTGTATTTTGGCTAAAAAAATTTTTTTGGATTTTTTGAAAAAAATCCGGAAAAAAAAAGTAAAGGGGTGTTAGCCTTTACTTTTTGACCGATTTTGGTCACTTTTGAAACTTTTCAGTTAGGGTAAAAAACGGTTAAATAAAGTCGTTTTAGACCTTCTGTGAAAACGAGAAGGCTGTATTTTGGCTAAAAATATTTTTTTGGATTTTTTGAAAAAAATTCGGAAAAAAAAAGTAAAGGGGTTAGCCTTTACTTTTTGACCGATTTTGGTCACTTTTGGAACTTTTCAGTTAGGGTCAAAAACGGTTAAATAAAGTCGTTTTAGACCTTCTGTGAAAACGAGAAGGCTGTATTTTGGCTAAAAATATTTTTTTGGATTTTTTGAAAAAAATCCGGAAAAAAAAAGTAAAGGGGTTAAAACGCCTTTACTTTTTGACCGATTTTGGTCACTTTTGAAACTTTTCAGTTAGGGTCAAAAACGGTTAAATAAAGTCGTTTTAGACCTTGTGTGAAAACGAGAAGGCTGTATTTTGGCTAAAAAAAAATTTTTGGATTTTTTGAAAAAAATCCGGAAAAAAAAAGTAAAGGGGTGTTAGCCTTTACTTTTTGACCGATTTTGGTCACTTTTGAAACTTTTCAGTTAGGGTCAAAAACGGTTAAATAAAGTCGTTTTAGACCTTCTGTGAAAACGAGAAGGCTGTATTTTGGCTAAAAATATTTTTTTGGATTTTTTGAAAAAAATCCGGAAAAAAAAAGTAAAGGGGTTAGCCTTTACTTTTTGACCGATTTTGGTCAGTTTTGAAAGTTTTCAGTGAGGGTCAAAAACGGTTAGATCAAGTCGTTTTAAACCTTCTGTGAAAACGAGAAGGCTGTATTTTGCCTAAAAAAACATTTTTTTGATTTTTTGAAAAAAATCCGGAAAAAAAAAGTAAAGGGGTTAGCCTTTACTTTTTGACCGATTTTGGTCACTTTTGAAAGTTTTCAGTGAGGGTCAAAAACGGTTAGATAAAGTCGTTTTTAGACCTTCTGTGAAAACGAGAAGGCTGTATTTTGGCTAAAAATATTTTTTTGGATTTTTTGAAAAAAATCCGGAAAAAAAAAGTAAAGGGGTTAGCCTTTACTTTTTGACCGATTTTGGTCACTTTTGAAACTTTTCAGTTAGGGTCAAAAACGGTTAAATAAAGTCGTTTTAGACCTTCTGTGAAAACGAGAAGGCTGTATTTTGGCTAAAAATATTTTTTTGGATTTTTTGAAAAAAATCCGGAAAAAAAAAGTAAAGGGGTTAGCCTTTACTTTTTGACCGATTTTGGTCACTTTTGAAACTTTTCAGTTAGGGTCAAAAACGGTTAAATAAAGTCGTTTTAGACCTTGTGTGAAAACGAGAAGGCTGTATTTTGGCTAAAAATATTTTTTTGGATTTTTTGAAAAAAATCCGGAAAAAAAAAGTAAAGGGGTTAGCCTTTACTTTTTGACCGATTTTGGTCACTTTTGAAACTTTTCAGTTAGGGTCAAAAACGGTTAAATAAAGTCGTTTTAGACCTTCTGTGAAAACGAGAAGGCTGTATTTTGGCTAAAAATATTTTTTTGGATTTTTTGAAAAAAATCCGGAAAAAAAAAGTAAAGGGGTTAAAACGCCTTTACTTTTTGACCGATTTTGGTCACTTTTGAAACTTTTCAGTTAGGGTCAAAAACGGTTAAATAAAGTCGTTTTAGACCTTGTGTGAAAACGAGAAGGCTGTATTTTGGCTAAAAAAAATTTTTTGGATTTTTTGAAAAAAATCCGGAAAAAAAAAGTAAAGGGGTGTTAGCCTTTACTTTTTGACCGATTTTGGTCACTTTTGAAACTTTTCAGTTAGGGTAAAAAACGGTTAAATAAAGTCGTTTTAGACCTTCTGTGAAAACGAGAAGGCTGTATTTTGGCTAAAAATATTTTTTTGGATTTTTTGAAAAAAATTCGGAAAAAAAAAGTAAAGGGGTTAGCCTTTACTTTTTGACCGATTTTGGTCACTTTTGGAACTTTTGAGTTAGGGTCAAAAACGGTTAAATAAAGTCGTTTTAGACCTTCTGTGAAAACGAGAAGGCTGTATTTTGGCTAAAAATATTTTTTTGGATTTTTTGAAAAAAATCCGGAAAAAAAAAGTAAAGGGGTTAAAACGCCTTTACTTTTTGACCGATTTTGGTCACTTTTGAAACTTTTCAGTTAGGGTCAAAAACGGTTAAATAAAGTCGTTTTAGACCTTGTGTGAAAACGAGAAGGCTGTATTTTGGCTAAAAAAAATTTTTTGGATTTTTTGAAAAAAATCCGGAAAAAAAAAGTAAAGGGGTGTTAGCCTTTACTTTTTGACCGATTTTGGTCACTTTTGAAACTTTTCAGTTAGGGTCAAAAACGGTTAAATAAAGTCGTTTTAGACCTTGTGTGAAAACGAGAAGGCTGTATTTTGGCTAAAAATATTTTTTTGGATTTTTTGAAAAAAATCCGGAAAAAAAAAGTAAAGGGGTTAGCCTTTACTTTTTGACCGATTTTGGTCACTTTTGAAACTTTTCAGTTAGGGTCAAAAACGGTTAAATAAAGTCGTTTTAGACCTTCTGTGAAAACGAGAAGGCTGTATTTTGGCTAAAAATATTTTTTTGGATTTTTTGAAAAAAAATCCGGAAAAAAAAAGTAAAGGGGTTAGCCTTTACTTTTTGACCGATTTTGGTCACTTTTGAAACTTTTCAGTTAGGGTAAAAAACGGTTAAATAAAGTCGTTTTAGACCTTGTGTGAAAACGAGAAGGCTGTATTTTGGCTAAAAATATTTTTTTGGATTTTTTGAAAAAAATCCGGAAAAAAAAAGTAAAGGGGTTAGCCTTTACTTTTTGACCGATTTTGGTCACTTTTGAAACTTTTCAGTTAGGGTAAAAAACGGTTAAATAAAGTCGTTTTAGACCTTCTGTGAAAACGAGAAGGATGTATTTTGGCTAAAAATATTTTTTTGGATTTTTTGAAAAAAATTCGGAAAAAAAAAGTAAAGGGGTTAGCCTTTACTTTTTGACCGATTTTGGTCACTTTTGAAACTTTTCAGTTAGGGTCAAAAACGGTTAAATAAAGTCGTTTTAGACCTTCTGTGAAAACGAGAAGGCTGTATTTTGGCTAAAAATATTTTTTTTGATTTTTTGAAAAAAATCCGGAAAAAAAAAGGTAAAGGGGTTAGCCTTTACTTTTTGACCGATTTTGGTCACTTTTGAAACTTTTCAGTTAGGGTCAAAAACGGTTAAATAAAGTCGTTTTAGACCTTGTGAAAACGAGAAGGCTGTATTTTGGCTAAAAAAAATTTTTTGGATTTTTTGAAAAAAATCCGGAAAAAAAAAGTAAAGGGGTTAGCCTTTACTTTTTGACCGATTTTGGTCACTTTTGAAACTTTTCAGTTAGGGTCAAAAACGGTTAAATAAAGTCGTTTTAGACCTTCTGTGAAAACGAGAAGGCTGTATTTTGGCTAAAAAAATTTTTTTGATTTTTTTGAAAAAAATCCGGAAAAAAAAAGTAAAGGGGTTAGCCTTTACTTTTTGACCGATTTTGGTCACTTTTGAAACTTTTCAGTTAGGGTCAAAAACGGTTAAATAAAGTCGTTTTAGACCTTCTGTGAAAACGAGAAGGCTGTATTTTGGCTAAAAAAATTTTTTTGGATTTTTTGAAAAAAATCCGGAAAAAAAAAGTAGAAGGGGTTAGCCTTTACTTTTTGACCGATTTTGGTCACTTTTGAAACTTTTCAGTTAGGGTCAAAAACGGTTAAATAAAGTCGTTTTAGACCTTCTGTGAAAACGAGAAGGCTGTATTTTGGCTAAAAATATTTTTTTGGATTTTTTGAAAAAAATCCGGAAAAAAAAAGTAAAGGGGTTAGCCTTTACTTTTTGACCGATTTTGGTCACTTTTGAAACTTTTCAGTTAGGGTCAAAAACGGTTAAATAAAGTCGTTTTAGACCTTCTGTGAAAACGAGAAGGCTGTATTTTGGCTAAAAATATTTTTTTGGATTTTTTGAAAAAAATCCGGAAAAAAAAAGTAAAGGGGTTAGCCTTTACTTTTTGACCGATTTTGGTCACTTTTGAAACTTTTCAGTTAGGGTAAAAAACGGTTAAATAAAGTCGTTTTAGACCTTCTGTGAAAACGAGAAGGCTGTATTTTGGCTAAAAAAATTTTTTTGGATTTTTTGAAAAAAATCCGGAAAAAAAAAAGTAAAGGGGTTAGCCTTTACTTTTTGACCGATTTTGGTCACTTTTGAAACTTTTCAGTTAGGGTAAAAAACGGTTAAATAAAGTCGTTTTAGACCTTCTGTGAAAACGAGAAGGCTGTATTTTGGCTAAAAATATTTTTTTGGATTTTTTGAAAAAAATTCGGAAAAAAAAAGTAAAGGGGTTAGCCTTTACTTTTTGACCGATTTTGGTCACTTTTGGAACTTTTGAGTTAGGGTCAAAAACGGTTAAATAAAGTCGTTTTAGACCTTCTGTGAAAACGAGAAGGCTGTATTTTGGCTAAAAATATTTTTTTGGATTTTTTGAAAAAAATCCGGAAAAAAAAAGTAAAGGGGTTAAAACGCCTTTACTTTTTGACCGATTTTGGTCACTTTTGAAACTTTTCAGTTAGGGTCAAAAACGGTTAAATAAAGTCGTTTTAGACCTTCTGTGAAAACGAGAAGGCTGTATTTTGGCTAAAAAAATTTTTTTGGATTTTTTGAAAAAAATCCGGAAAAAAAAAGTAAAGGGGTTAGCCTTTACTTTTTGACCGATTTTGGTCACTTTTGAAACTTTTCAGTTAGGGTCAAAAACGGTTAAATAAAGTCGTTTTAGACCTTCTGTGAAAACGAGAAGGCTGTATTTTGGCTAAAAATATTTTTTTGGATTTTTTGAAAAAAATCCGGAAAAAAAAAGTAAAGGGGTTAGCCTTTACTTTTTGACCGATTTTGGTCAGTTTTGAAAGTTTTCAGCGAGGGTCAAAAACGGTTAGATCAAGTCGTTTTAAACCTTCTGTGAAAACGAGAAGGCTGTATTTTGCCTAAAAAAACATTTTTTTGATTTTTTCAAAAAAATCCGGAAAAAAAAAGTAAAGGGGTTAGCCTTTACTTTTTGACCGATTTTGGTCACTTTTGAAAGTTTTCAGTGAGGGTCAAAAACGGTTAGATAAAGTCGTTTTAGACCTTCTGTGAAAACGAGAAGGCTGTATTTTGGCTAAAAATATTTTTTTTGGATTTTTTGAAAAAAATCCGGAAAAAAAAGTAAAGGGGTTAGCCTTTACTTTTTGACCGATTTTGGTCACTTTTGAAACTTTTCAGTTAGGGTCAAAAACGGTTAAATAAAGTCGTTTTAGACCTTCTGTGAAAACGAGAAGGCTGTATTTTGGCTAAAAAATATTTTTTTGATTTTTTGAAAAAATCCGGAAAAAAAAAGTAAAGGGGTTAGCCTTTACTTTTTGACCGATTTTGGTCACTTTTGAAACTTTTCAGTTAGGGTCAAAAACGGTTAAATAAAGTCGTTTTAGACCTTGTGTGAAAACGAGAAGGCTGTATTTTGGCTAAAAAATATTTTTTTGGATTTTTTGAAAAAAATCCGGAAAAAAAAAGTAAAGGGGTTAGCCTTTACTTTTTGACCGATTTTGGTCACTTTTGAAACTTTTCAGTTAGGGTCAAAAACGGTTAAATAAAGTCGTTTTAGACCTTCTGTGAAAACGAGAAGGCTGTATTTTGGCTAAAAATATTTTTTTGGATTTTTTGAAAAAAATCCGGAAAAAAAAAGTAAAGGGGTTAGCCTTTACTTTTTGACCGATTTTGGTCACTTTTGAAACTTTTCAGTTAGGGTAAAAAACGGTTAAATAAAGTCGTTTTAGACCTTCTGTGAAAACGAGAAGGCTGTATTTTGGCTAAAAATATTTTTTTGGATTTTTTGAAAAAAATTCGGAAAAAAAAAGTAAAGGGGTTAGCCTTTACTTTTTGACCGATTTTGGTCACTTTTGGAACTTTTGAGTTAGGGTCAAAAACGGTTAAATAAAGTCGTTTTAGACCTTCTGTGAAAACGAGAAGGCTGTATTTTGGCTAAAAATATTTTTTTGGATTTTTTGAAAAAAATCCGGAAAAAAAAACTAAAGGGGTTAAAACGCCTTTACTTTTTGACCGATTTTGGTCACTTTTGAAACTTTTCAGTTAGGGTCAAAAACGGTTAAATAAAGTCGTTTTAGACCTTGTGTGAAAACGAGAAGGCTGTATTTTGGCTAAAAAAATTTTTTTGGATTTTTTGAAAAAAATCCGGAAAAAAAAAGTAAAGGGGTTAGCCTTTACTTTTTGACCGATTTTGGTCACTTTTGAAACTTTTCAGTTAGGGTAAAAAACGGTTAAATAAAGTCGTTTTAGACCTTCTGTGAAAACGAGAAGGCTGTATTTTGGCTAAAAATATTTTTTTGGATTTTTTGAAAAAAATTCCGGAAAAAAAAAGTAAAGGGGTTAGCCTTTACTTTTTGACCGATTTTGGTCACTTTTGGAACTTTTGAGTTAGGGTCAAAAACGGTTAAATAAAGTCGTTTTAGACCTTCTGTGAAAACGAGAAGGCTGTATTTTGGCTAAAAATATTTTTTTGGATTTTTTGAAAAAAATCCGGAAAAAAAAAGTAAAGGGGTTAAAACGCCTTTACTTTTTGACCGATTTTGGTCACTTTTGAAACTTTTCAGTTAGGGTCAAAAACGGTTAAATAAAGTCGTTTTAGACCCTGTGAAAACGAGAAGGCTGTATTTTGGCTAAAAAAATTTTTTTGGATTTTTTGAAAAAAATCCGGAAAAAAAAAGTAAAGGGGTGTTAGCCTTTACTTTTTGACCGATTTTGGTCACTTTTGAAACTTTTCAGTTAGGGTCAAAAACGGTTAAATAAAGTCGTTTTAGACCTTCTGTGAAAACGAGAAGGCTGTATTTTGGCTAAAAATATTTTTTTGGATTTTTTGAAAAAAATCCGGAAAAAAAAAGTAAAGGGGTTAGCCTTTACTTTTTGACCGATTTTGGTCACTTTTGAAACTTTTCAGTTAGGGTCAAAAACGGTTAAATAAAGTCGTTTTAGACCTTCTGTGAAAACGAGAAGGCTGTATTTTGGCTAAAAATATTTTTTTTGGATTTTTTGAAAAAAATTCGGAAAAAAAAAGTAAAGGGGTTAGCCTTTACTTTTTGACCGATTTTGGTCACTTTTGGAACTTTTGAGTTAGGGTCAAAAACGGTTAAATAAAGTCGTTTTAGACCTTCTGTGAAAACGAGAAGGCTGTATTTTGGCTAAAAATATTTTTTTTGGATTTTTTGAAAAAAATCCGGAAAAAAAAACTAAAGGGGTTAAAACGCCTTTACTTTTTGACCGATTTTGGTCACTTTTGAAACTTTTCAGTTAGGGTCAAAAACGGTTAAATAAAGTCGTTTTAGACCTTGTGTGAAAACGAGAAGGCTGTATTTTGGCTAAAAAAAAATTTTTTTGGATTTTTTGAAAAAAATCCGGAAAAAAAAAGTAAAGGGGTGTTAGCCTTTACTTTTTGACCGATTTTGGTCACTTTTGAAACTTTTCAGTTAGGGTCAAAAACGGTTAAATAAAGTCGTTTTAGACCTTCTGTGAAAACGAGAAGGCTGTATTTTGGCTAAAAAAATTTTTTTGGATTTTTTGAAAAAAATCCGGAAAAAAAAAGTAAAGGGGTTAGCCTTTACTTTTTGACCGATTTTGGTCACTTTTGAAACTTTTCAGTTAGGGTCAAAAACGGTTAAATAAAGTCGTTTTAGACCTTCTGTGAAAACGAGAAGGCTGTATTTTGGCTAAAAAATATTTTTTTGGATTTTTTGAAAAAAATTCCGGAAAAAAAAAGTAAAGGGCTTAGCCTTTACTTTTTGACCGATTTTGGTCACTTTTGAAACTTTTCAGTTAGGGTCAAAAACGGTTAAATAAAGTCGTTTTAGACCTTGTGTGAAAACGAGAAGGCTGTATTTTGGCTAAAAAAAATTTTTTGGATTTTTTGAAAAAAATCCGGAAAAAAAAAGTAAAGGGGGTTAAAACGCCTTTACTTTTTGACCGATTTTGGTCACTTTTGAAACTTTTCAGTTAGGGTCAAAAACGGTTAAATAAAGTCGTTTTAGACCTTCTGTGAAAACGAGAAGGCTGTATTTTGGCTAAAAATATTTTTTTGGATTTTTTGAAAAAAAATCCGGAAAAAAAAAAGTAAAGGGGTTAGCCTTTACTTTTTGACCGATTTTGGTCACTTTTGAAACTTTTCAGTTAGGGTCAAAAACGGTTAAATAAAGTCGTTTTACCTTCTGTGAAAACGAGAAGGCTGTATTTTGGCTAAAAATATTTTTTTGGATTTTTTGAAAAAAATCCGGAAAAAAAAAGTAAAGGGGTTAGCCTTTACTTTTTGACCGATTTTGGTCACTTTTGAAACTTTTCAGTTAGGGTCAAAAACGGTTAAATAAAGTCGTTTTAGACCTTCTGTGAAAACGAGAAGGCTGTATTTTGGCTAAAAATATTTTTTTGGATTTTTTGAAAAAAATTCGGAAAAAAAAAGTAAAGGGGTTAGCCTTTACTTTTTGACCGATTTTGGTCACTTTTGGAACTTTTGAGTTAGGGTCAAAAACGGTTAAATAAAGTCGTTTTAGACCTTCTGTGAAAACGAGAAGGCTGTATTTTGGCTAAAAATATTTTTTTGGATTTTTTGAAAAAAATCCGGAAAAAAAAACTAAAGGGGTTAAAACGCCTTTACTTTTTGACCGATTTTGGTCACTTTTGAAACTTTTCAGTTAGGGTCAAAAACGGTTAAATAAAGTCGTTTTAGACCTTGTGTGAAAACGAGAAGGCTGTATTTTGGCTAAAAAAAATTTTTTTGGATTTTTTGAAAAAAATCCGGAAAAAAAAAAGTAAAGGGGTGTTAGCCTTTACTTTTTGACCGATTTTGGTCACTTTTGAAACTTTTCAGTTAGGGTAAAAAACGGTTAAATAAAGTCGTTTTAGACCTTCTGTGAAAACGAGAAGGCTGTATTTTGGCTAAAAATATTTTTTTGGATTTTTTGAAAAAAATTCGGAAAAAAAAAAGTAAAGGGGTTAGCCTTTACTTTTTGACCGATTTTGGTCACTTTTGGAACTTTTGAGTTAGGGTCAAAAACGGTTAAATAAAGTCGTTTTAGACCTTCTGTGAAAACGAGAAGGCTGTATTTTGGCTAAAAATATTTTTTTGGATTTTTTGAAAAAAATCCGGAAAAAAAAAAGTAAAGGGGTTAAAACGCCTTTACTTTTTGACCGATTTTGGTCACTTTTGAAACTTTTCAGTTAGGGTCAAAAACGGTTAAATAAAGTCGTTTTAGACCTTGTGTGAAAACGAGAAGGCTGTATTTTGGCTAAAAAAATTTTTTTGGATTTTTTGAAAAAAATCCGGAAAAAAAAAGTAAAGGGGTGTTAGCCTTTACTTTTTGACCGATTTTGGTCACTTTTGAAACTTTTCAGTTAGGGTCAAAAACGGTTAAATAAAGTCGTTTTAGACCTTCTGTGAAAACGAGAAGGCTGTATTTTGGCTAAAAATATTTTTTTGGATTTTTTGAAAAAAATCCGGAAAAAAAAAGTAAAGGGGTTAGCCTTTACTTTTTGACCGATTTTGGTCAGTTTTGAAAGTTTTCAGTGAGGGTCAAAAACGGTTAGATCAAGTCGTTTTAAACCTTCTGTGAAAACGAGAAGGCTGTATTTTGCCTAAAAAAACATTTTTTTGATTTTTTGAAAAAAATCCGGAAAAAAAAAGTAAAGGGGTTAGCCTTTACTTTTTGACCGATTTTGGTCACTTTTGAAAGTTTTCAGTGAGGGTCAAAAACGGTTAGATAAAGTCGTTTTAGACCTTCTGTGAAAACGAGAAGGCTGTATTTTGGCTAAAAATATTTTTTTGGATTTTTTGAAAAAAATCCGGAAAAAAAAAGTAAAGGGGTTAGTTAGCCTTTACTTTTTGACCGATTTTGGTCACTTTTGAAACTTTTGAGTTAGGGTCAAAAACGGTTAAATAAAGTCGTTTTAGACCTTCTGTGAAAACGAGAAGGCTGTATTTTGGCTAAAAATATTTTTTTGGATTTTTTGAAAAAAATCCGGAAAAAAAAAGTAAAGGGGTTAGCCTTTACTTTTTGACCGATTTTGGTCACTTTTGAAACTTTTCAGTTAGGGTCAAAAACGGTTAAATAAAGTCGTTTTAGACCTTGTGTGAAAACGAGAAGGCTGTATTTTGGCTAAAAATATTTTTTTGGATTTTTTGAAAAAAATCCGGAAAAAAAAAGTAAAGGGGTTAGCCTTTACTTTTTGACCGATTTTGGTCACTTTTGAAACTTTTCAGTTAGGGTCAAAAACGGTTTAAATAAAGTCGTTTTAGACCTTCTGTGAAAACGAGAAGGCTGTATTTTGGCTAAAAAATATTTTTTTGGATTTTTTGAAAAAAATCCGGAAAAAAAAAGTAAAGGGGTTAAAACGCCTTTACTTTTTGACCGATTTTGGTCACTTTTGAAACTTTTCAGTTAGGGTCAAAAACGGTTAAATAAAGTCGTTTTAGACCTTGTGTGAAAACGAGAAGGCTGTATTTTGGCTAAAAAAAATTTTTTTGGATTTTTTGAAAAAAATCCGGAAAAAAAAAGTAAAGGGGTGTTAGCCTTTACTTTTTGACCGATTTTGGTCACTTTTGAAACTTTTCAGTTAGGGTAAAAAACGGTTAAATAAAGTCGTTTTAGACCTTCTGTGAAAACGAGAAGGCTGTATTTTGGCTAAAAATATTTTTTTGGATTTTTTGAAAAAAATTCGGAAAAAAAAAGTAAAGGGGTTAGCCTTTACTTTTTGACCGATTTTGGTCACTTTTGGAACTTTTGAGTTAGGGTCAAAAACGGTTAAATAAAGTCGTTTTAGACCTTCTGTGAAAACGAGAAGGCTGTATTTTGGCTAAAAAAATTTTTTTGGATTTTTTGAAAAAAATCCGGAAAAAAAAAGTAAAGGGGTGTTAGCCTTTACTTTTTGACCGATTTTGGTCACTTTTGAAACTTTTCAGTTAGGGTCAAAAACGGTTAAATAAAGTCGTTTTAGACCTTCTGTGAAAACGAGAAGGCTGTATTTTGGCTAAAAAAAATTTTTTTGGATTTTTTGAAAAAAATCCGGAAAAAAAAAAGTAAAGGGGTTAGCCTTTACTTTTTGACCGATTTTGGTCAGTTTTGAAAGTTTTCAGTGAGGGTCAAAAACGGTTAGATCAAGTCGTTTTAAACCTTCTGTGAAAACGAGAAGGCTGTATTTTGCCTAAAAAAACATTTTTTTGATTTTTTGAAAAAAATCCGGAAAAAAAAAGTAAAGGGGTTAGCCTTTACTTTTTGACCGATTTTGGTCACTTTTGAAAGTTTTCAGTGAGGGTCAAAAACGGTTAGATAAAGTCGTTTTAGACCTTCTGTGAAAACGAGAAGGCTGTATTTTGGCTAAAAATATTTTTTTGGATTTTTTGAAAAAAATCCGGAAAAAAAAGTAAAGGGGTTAGCCTTTACTTTTTGACCGATTTTGGTCACTTTTGAAACTTTTCAGTTAGGGTCAAAAACGGTTAAATAAAGTCGTTTTTAGACCTTCTGTGAAAACGAGAAGGCTGTATTTTGGCTAAAAATATTTTTTTTGGATTTTTTAAAAAAATCCGGAAAAAAAAAGTAAAGGGGTTAGCCTTTACTTTTTGACCGATTTTGGTCACTTTTGAAACTTTTCAGTTAGGGTCAAAAACGGTTAAATAAAGTCGTTTTAGACCTTGTGTGAAAACGAGAAGGCTGTATTTTGGCTAAAAATATTTTTTTGGATTTTTTGAAAAAAATCCGGAAAAAAAAAAGTAAAGGGGTTAGCCTTTACTTTTTGACCGATTTTGGTCACTTTTGAAACTTTTCAGTTAGGGTCAAAAACGGTTAAATAAAGTCGTTTTAGACCTTCTGTGAAAACGAGAAGGCTGTATTTTGGCTAAAAATATTTTTTTGGATTTTTTGAAAAAAATCCGGAAAAAAAAAAGTAAAGGGGTTAGCCTTTACTTTTTGACCGATTTTGGTCACTTTTGAAACTTTTCAGTTAGGGTCAAAAACGGTTAAATAAAGTCGTTTTAGACCTTCTGTGAAAACGAGAAGGCTGTATTTTGGCTAAAAATATTTTTTTGGATTTTTTGAAAAAAATCCGGAAAAAAAAAGTAAAGGGGTTAGCCTTTACTTTTTGACCGATTTTGGTCACTTTTGAAACTTTTCAGTTAGGGTAAAAAACGGTTAAATAAAGTCGTTTTAGACCTTCTGTGAAAACGAGAAGGCTGTATTTTGGCTAAAAAATTTTTTTTGGATTTTTTGAAAAAAATCCGGAAAAAAAAAGGTAAAGGGGTTAGCCTTTACTTTTTGACCGATTTTGGTCACTTTTGGAACTTTTCAGTTAGGGTCAAAAACGGTTAAATAAAGTCGTTTTAGACCTTCTGTGAAAACGAGAAGGCTGTATTTTGGCTAAAAATATTTTTTTGGATTTTTTGAAAAAAATCCGGAAAAAAAAAGTAAAGGGGTTAGCCTTTACTTTTTGACCGATTTTGGTCACTTTTGAAACTTTTCAGTTAGGGTCAAAAACGGTTAAATAAAGTCGTTTTAGACCTTCTGTGAAAACGAGAAGGCTGTATTTTGGCTAAAAATATTTTTTTGGATTTTTTGAAAAAAATCCGGAAAAAAAAAGTAAAGGGTGTTAGCCTTTACTTTTTGACCGATTTTGGTCACTTTTGAAACTTTTCAGTTAGGGTCAAAAACGGTTAAATAAAGTCGTTTTAGACCTTCTGTGAAAACGAGAAGGCTGTATTTTGGCTAAAAATATTTTTTTTTGATTTTTTGAAAAAAAATCCGGAAAAAAAAAGTAAAGGGGTTAGCCTTTACTTTTTGACCGATTTTGGTCACTTTTGAAACTTTTCAGTTAGGGTCAAAAACGGTTAAATAAAGTCGTTTTAGACCTTCTGTGAAAACGAGAAGGCTGTATTTTGGCTAAAAAAAATTTTTTTGATTTTTTGAAAAAAATCCGGAAAAAAAAAGTAAAGGGGTTAGCCTTTACTTTTTGACCGATTTTGGTCACTTTTGAAACTTTTCAGTTAGGGTCAAAAACGGTTAAATAAAGTCGTTTTAGACCTTGTGTGAAAACGAGAAGGCTGTATTTTGGCTAAAAAATTTTTTTTGGATTTTTTGAAAAAAATCCGGAAAAAAAAAGTAAACCGATTTTGGTCACTTTTGAAACTTTTGACTTAGGGTCAAAAACGGTTAAATAAAGTCGTTTTAGACCTTCTGTGAAAACGAGAAGGCTGTATTTTGGCTAAAAATATTTTTTTGGATTTTTTGAAAAAAATCCGGAAAAAAAAAGTAAAGGGGTTAGCCTTTACTTTTTGACCGATTTTGGTCACTTTTGAAACTTTTCAGTTAGGGTCAAAAACGGTTAAATAAAGTCGTTTTAGACCTTGTGTGAAAACGAGAAGGCTGTATTTTGGCTAAAAAAATTTTTTTGGATTTTTTGAAAAAAATCAGGAAAAAAAAAGTAAAGGGGTTAGCCTTTACTTTTTGACCGATTTTGGTCACTTTTGAAACTTTTCAGTTAGGGTCAAAAACGGTTAAATAAAGTCGTTTTAGACCTTCTGTGAAAACGAGAAGGCTGTATTTTGGCTAAAAATATTTTTTTGGATTTTTTGAAAAAAATCCGGAAAAAAAAAGTAGATGGGTTAGCCTTTACTTTTTGACCGATTTTGGTCACTTTTGAAACTTTTCAGTTAGGGTCAAAAACGGTTAAATAAAGTCGTTTTAGACCTTCTGTGAAAACGAGAAGGCTGTATTTTGGCTAAAAATATTTTTTTGGATTTTTTGAAAAAAATCCGGAAAAAAAAAGTAAAGGGGTTAGCCTTTACTTTTTGACCGATTTTGGTCACTTTTGAAACTTTTGACTTAGGGTCAAAAACGGTTAAATAAAGTCGTTTTAGACCTTCTGTGAAAACGAGAAGGCTGTATTTTGGCTAAAAAAAATTTTTTTGATTTTTTGAAAAAAATCCGGAAAAAAAAAGTAAAGGGGTTAGCCTTTACTTTTTGACCGATTTTGGTCACTTTTGAAACTTTTCAGTTAGGGTCAAAAACGGTTAAATAAAGTCGTTTTAGACCTTGTGTGAAAACGAGAAGGCTGTATTTTGGCTAAAAATATTTTTTTGGATTTTTTGAAAAAAATCCGGAAAAAAAAAGTAAAGGGGTTAGCCTTTACTTTTTGACCGATTTTGGTCACTTTTGAAACTTTTCAGTTAGGGTAAAAAACGGTTAAATAAAGTCGTTTTAGACCTTCTGTGAAAACGAGAAGGCTGTATTTTGGCTAAAAAAAAATTTTTTTGGATTTTTTGAAAAAAATCCGGAAAAAAAAAGTAAAGGGGTTAGCCTTTACTTTTTGACCGATTTTGGTCACTTTTGAAACTTTTTCAGTTAGGGTCAAAAACGGTTAAATAAAGTCGTTTTAGACCTTGTGTGAAAACGAGAAGGCTGTATTTTGGCTAAAAAAATTTTTTTGGATTTTTTGAAAAAAATCCGGAAAAAAAAAGTAAAGGGGTTAGCCTTTACTTTTTGACCGATTTTGGTCACTTTTGAAACTTTTCAGTTAGGGTCAAAAACGGTTAAATAAAGTCGTTTTAGACCTTCTGTGAAAACGAGAAGGCTGTATTTTGGCTAAAAATATTTTTTTGGATTTTTTGAAAAAAATCCGGAAAAAAAAAGTAAAGGGGTTAGCCTTTACTTTTTGACCGATTTTGGTCACTTTTGAAACTTTTCAGTTAGGGTCAAAAACGGTTAAATAAAGTCGTTTTAGACCTTCTGTGAAAACGAGAAGGCTGTATTTTGGCTAAAAATATTTTTTTGGATTTTTTGAAAAAAATCCGGAAAAAAAAAGTAAAGGGGTTAGCCTTTACTTTTTGACCGATTTTGGTCACTTTTGAAACTTTTCAGTTAGGGTCAAAAACGGTTAAATAAAGTCGTTTTAGACCTTCTGTGAAAACGAGAAGGCTGTATTTTGGCTAAAAAAATATTTTTTTGGATTTTTTGAAAAAAATCCGGAAAAAAAAAGTAAAGGGGTTAGCCTTTACTTTTTGACCGATTTTGGTCACTTTTGGAACTTTTGAGTTAGGGTCAAAAACGGTTAAATAAAGTCGTTTTAGACCTTCTGTGAAAACGAGAAGGCTGTATTTTGGCTAAAAAATATTTTTTTGGATTTTTTGAAAAAAATCCGGAAAAAAAAAGTAAAGGGGTTAGCCTTTACTTTTTGACCGATTTTGGTCACTTTTGAAACTTTTCAGTTAGGGTCAAAAACGGTTAAATAAAGTCGTTTTAGACCTTGTGTGAAAACGAGAAGGCTGTATTTTGGCTAAAAATATTTTTTTTGATTTTTTGAAAAAAATCCGGAAAAAAAAAAGTAAAGGGGTTAGCCTTTACTTTTTGACCGATTTTGGTCACTTTTGAAACTTTTCAGTTAGGGTCAAAAACGGTTAAATAAAGTCGTTTTAGACCTTCTGTGAAAACGAGAAGGCTGTATTTTGGCTAAAAATATTTTTTTTGGATTTTTTGAAAAAAATCCGGAAAAAAAAAAGTAAAGGGGTTAGCCTTTACTTTTTGACCGATTTTGGTCACTTTTGAAACTTTTCAGTTAGGGTCAAAAACGGTTAAATAAAGTCGTTTTAGACCTTCTGTGAAAACGAGAAGGCTGTATTTTGGCTAAAAATATTTTTTTGGATTTTTTGAAAAAAAATCCGGAAAAAAAAAGTAAAGGGGTTAGCCTTTACTTTTTGACCGATTTTGGTCACTTTTGGAAACTTTTGAGTTAGGGTCAAAAACGGTTAAATAAAGTCGTTTTAGACCTTCTGTGAAAACGAGAAGGCTGTATTTTGGCTAAAAAATATTTTTTTGGATTTTTTGAAAAAAATCCGGAAAAAAAAAGTAAAGGGGTTAGCCTTTACTTTTTGACCGATTTTGGTCACTTTTGAAACTTTTCAGTTAGGGTCAAAAACGGTTAAATAAAGTCGTTTTAGACCTTCTGTGAAAACGAGAAGGCTGTATTTTGGCTAAAAAATTTTTTTTGGATTTTTTGAAAAAAATCCGGAAAAAAAAAAGTAAAGGGGTTAGCCTTTACTTTTTGACCGATTTTGGTCACTTTTGAAACTTTTGAGTTAGGGTCAAAAACGGTTAAATAAAGTCGTTTTAGACCTTCTGTGAAAACGAGAAGGCTGTATTTTGGCTAAAAATATTTTTTTGGATTTTTTGAAAAAAATCCGGAAAAAAAAAGTAAAGGGGTTAGCCTTTACTTTTTGACCGATTTTGGTCACTTTTGAAACTTTTCAGTTAGGGTCAAAAACGGTTAAATAAAGTCGTTTTAGACCTTCTGTGAAAACGAGAAGGCTGTATTTTGGCTAAAAATATTTTTTTTGATTTTTTGAAAAAAATCCGGAAAAAAAAAGTAAAGGGGTTAGCCTTTACTTTTTGACCGATTTTGGTCACTTTTGAAACTTTTCAGTTAGGGTCAAAAACGGTTAAATAAAGTCGTTTTAGACCTTCTGTGAAAACGAGAAGGCTGTATTTTGGCTAAAAATATTTTTTTTGATTTTTTGAAAAAAATCCGGAAAAAAAAAAGTAAAGGGGTTAGCCTTTACTTTTTGACCGATTTTGGTCACTTTTGAAACTTTTCAGTTAGGGTCAAAAACGGTTAAATAAAGTCGTTTTAGACCTTCTGTGAAAACGAGAAGGCTGTATTTTGGCTAAAAAAATTTTTTTGGATTTTTTGAAAAAAATCCGGAAAAAAAAAGTAAAGGGGTTAGCCTTTACTTTTTTGACCGATTTTGGTCACTTTTGGAACTTTTGAGTTAGGGTCAAAAACGGTTAAATAAAGTCGTTTTAGACCTTCTGTGAAAACGAGAAGGCTGTATTTTGGCTAAAAATATTTTTTTGGATTTTTTGAAAAAAATCCGGAAAAAAAAAGTAAAGGGGTTAGCCTTTACTTTTTGACCGATTTTGGTCACTTTTGGAACTTTTGAGTTAGGGTCAAAAACGGTTAAATAAAGTCGTTTTAGACCTTCTGTGAAAACGAGAAGGCTGTATTTTGCATAAAAAATTTTTTTTTGAAAAAAGTAAAGGGGTTAGCCTTTACTTTTTGACCGATATTGGTCACTTTTGAAACTTTTGAGTTAGGGTCAAAAACGGTTAAATAAAGTCGTTTTAGACCTTCTGTGAAAACGAGAAGGCTGTATTTTGGCTAAAAATATTTTTTTTGATTTTTTGAAAAAAATCCGGAAAAAAAAAGTAAAGGGGTTAGCCTTTACTTTTTGACCGATTTTGGTCACTTTTGAAACTTTTCAGTTAGGGTCAAAAACGGTTAAATAAAGTCGTTTTAGACCTTCTGTGAAAACGAGAAGGCTGTATTTTGGCTAAAAAATATTTTTTTTGATTTTTTGAAAAAAATCGGGAAAAAAAAAGTAAAGGGGTTAGCCTTTACTTTTTGACCGATTTTGGTCACTTTTGAAACTTTTGAGTTAGGGTCAAAAACGGTTAAATAAAGTCGTTTTTAGACCTTCTGTGAAAACGAGAAGGCTGTATTTTGGCTAAAAATATTTTTTTGATTTTTTGAAAAAAATCCGGAAAAAAAAAGTAAAGGGGTTAGCCTTTACTTTTTGACCGATTTTGGTCACTTTTGGAACTTTTGAGTTAGGGTCAAAAACGGTTAAATAAAGTCGTTTTAGACCTTCTGTGAAAACGAGAAGGCTGTATTTTGGCTATAAATATTTTTTTGGATTTTTTGAAAAAAATCCGGAAAAAAAAAGTAAAGGGGTTAGCCTTTACTTTTTGACCGATTTTGGTCACTTTTGGAACTTTTGAGTTAGGGTCAAAAACGGTTAAATAAAGTCGTTTTAGACCTTCTGTGAAAACGAGAAGGCTGTATTTTGGCTAAAAATATTTTTTTTGATTTTTTGAAAAAAATCCGGAAAAAAAAAGTAAAGGGGTTAGCCTTTACTTTTTGACCGATTTTGGTCACTTTTGAAACTTTTCAGTTAGGGTCAAAAACGGTTAAATAAAGTCGTTTTAGACCTTCTGTGAAAACGAGAAGGCTGTATTTTGGCTAAAAATATTTTTTTTGATTTTTTGAAAAAAATCCGGAAAAAAAAAGTAAAGGGGTTAGCCTTTACTTTTTGACCGATTTTGGTCACTTTTGAAACTTTTCAGTTAGGGTCAAAAACGGTTAAATAAAGTCGTTTTTAGACCTTCTGTGAAAACGAGAAGGCTGTATTTTGGCTAAAAATATTTTTTTTGGATTTTTTGAAAAAAATCCGGAAAAAAAAGTAAAGGGGTTTAGCCTTTACTTTTTGACCGATTTTGGTCACTTTTGAAACTTTTCAGTTAGGGTCAAAAACGGTTAAATAAAGTCGTTTTAGACCTTCTGTGAAAACGAGAAGGCTGTATTTTGGCTAAAAATATTTTTTTTTGGATTTTTTTGAAAAAAATCCGGAAAAAAAAAGTAAAGGGGTTAGCCTTTACTTTTTGACCGATTTTGGTCACTTTTGAAACTTTTCAGTTAGGGTCAAAAACGGTTAAATAAAGTCGTTTTAGACCTTCTGTGAAAACGAGAAGGCTGTATTTTGGCTAAAAAATATTTTTTTGGATTTTTTGAAAAAAATCCGGAAAAAAAAAGTAAAAGGGGTTAGCCTTTACTTTTTGACCGATTTTGGTCACTTTTGAAACTTTTCAGTTAGGGTCAAAAACGGTTAAATAAAGTCGTTTTAGACCTTCTGTGAAAACGAGAAGGCTGTATTTTGGCTAAAAAATATTTTTTTGGATTTTTTGAAAAAAATCCGGAAAAAAAAAGTAAAGGGGTTAGCCTTTACTTTTTGACCGATTTTGGTCACTTTTGAAACTTTCAGTTAGGGTCAAAAACGGTTAAATAAAAGTCGTTTTAGACCCTTCTGTGGAAAACGAGAAGGCTGTATTTTGGCTAAAAATATTTTTTTGGATTTTTTGAAAAAAATCCGGAAAAAAAAAAAAGTAAAGGGGTTAGCCTTTACTTTTTGACCGATTTTGGTCACTTTTGAAACTTTTCAGTTAGGGTCAAAAACGGTTAAATAAAGTCGTTTTAGACCTTCTGTGAAAACGAGAAGGCTGTATTTTGGCTAAAAAATATGATTTTTTGAAAAAATCCGAAAAAAAAAGTAAAGGGTTAGCCTTTACTTTTGACCGATTTTGGTCACTTTTGAAACTTTTTCAGTTAGGGTCAAAAACGGTTTTAAATAAAGTCGTTTTAGACCTTCTGTGAAAACGAGAAGGCTGTATTTTGGCTAAAAATATTTTTTTTTTTTGGATTTTTTGAAAAAATCCCGGAAAAAAAAGTAAGTAAAGGGGTTAGCCTTTACTTTTTGACCGATTTTGGTCACTTTTGAAACTTTTTCAGTTAGGGTTCAAAAACGGTTAAATAAAGTCGTTTTAGACCTTGTGTGAAAACGAGAAGGCTGTATTTTGGCTAAAAATATTTTTTTGGATTTTTTGAAAAAAATCCGGAAAAAAAAAGTAAAGGGGTTAGCCTTTACTTTTTTTACCGATTTTGGTCACTTTTGAAACTTTTCAGTTAGGGTCAAAAACGGTTAAATAAAGTCGTTTTAGACCTTCTGTGAAAACGAGAAGGCTGTATTTTGGCTAAAAATTTTTTTTTTTGATTTTTTTGAAAAAAATCCGGAAAATAAAAAAAAAAAGTAAAGGGGTTAGCCTTTACTTTTTGACCGATTTTGGTCACTTTTGAAACTTTTCAGTTAGGGGTCAAAAAAACGGTTTTAAATAAAGTCGTTTTAGACCTTCTGTGAAAACGAGAAGGCTGTATTTTGGCTAAAAATATTTTTTTTGATTTTTGAAAAAATCCGGAAAAAAAAAAGTAAAGGGGTTAGCCTTTACTTTTTGACCGATTTTGGTCACTTTTGAAAACTTTTCAGTTAGGGTCAAAAACGGTTAAATAAAGTCGTTTTAGACCTTCTGTGAAAACGAGAAGGCTGTATTTTGGCTAAAAATATTTTTTTGGATTTTTTGAAAAAAATCCGGAAAAAAAAAGTAAAGGGGTTAGCCTTTACTTTTTGACCGATTTTGGTCACTTTTGAAACTTTTCAGTTAGGGTCAAAAACGGTTAAATAAAGTCGTTTTAGACCTTCTGTGAAAACGAGAAGGCTGTATTTTGCCTAAAAATATTTTTTTGGATTTTTTGAAAAAAATCCGGGAAAAAAAAGTAAAGGGGTTAGCCTTTACTTTTTGACCGATTTTGGTCACTTTTGGAACTTTTCAGTTAGGGTCAAAAACGGTTAAATAAAGTCGTTTTAGACCTTCTGTGAAAACGAGAAGGCTGTATTTTGGCTAAAAATATTTTTTTGGATTTTTTGAAAAAAATCCGGGGAAAAAAAGTAAAGGGGTTAGCCTTTACTTTTTGACCGATTTTGGTCACTTTTGGAACTTTTCAGTTAGGGTCAAAAACGGTTAAATAAAGTCATTTTAAACCATCTGTGAAAAGGAGAAGGCTGTATTTTTTCTAAAACGACTTTATTTAACCGTTTTTGACCCTAACTCAAAAGTTCGAAAAGTGATCAAAATCGGTCAAAAAGTAAAGGCTAACCCCTTTACTTTTTTTCCCCGGATTTTTTTCAAAAACTCCAAAAAAATATTTTTAGCCAAAATACAGCCTTCTCGTTTTCAGAGAACGTCTAAAACGACTTTATTTGAGCGTTTTTGACCCTAACTCAAAAGTTTCAAAAGTGACCAAAATCGGTCAAAAAGTAAAGGCTAACCCCTTTACATCCCCCACACCGATTTTTTTTAAAAAATAAAAAATATCTATATTTAGCCCAAATACAGCCTTCTGCTTCGCACAGAAGGTCTGAAAAAGCTTTATATATATGATATTTTTTTACCGTAATTCAAGAGTTCGAAAAATGGCCAAAATCGGTCAAGACGTAAAGGTAACCGTTTTACATTTTTTTTCGACTTTTTTAAAAAACTCAAAGATAAATATTTAGGCCAAATACAGCCTTCTCTTTCCCACAAAAGGTCTAAAAAGGCTTTATTTGACATTTTTTGACCCTATTTCAAAAGTTCGAAAAATGGCCAAGAAACCCGAACTTTTTGATCGATTTTGGCCATATTTTCAACCTTAGAAATATTGTCAAAAAACCGTCAAATATAGTCAAATTTAGAGTTTCTATAGCAATGAGAAGGCTATATTTGACCTAAATTATCATTTTTTGAGCCTATAAAAATGGCCAAAATTTGTCAAAAAGTAAAGGTTAACCCTTTTACTTTTTGAAATAAGGCTCAAATATTTCACACAAATTTGAATATTTCACACAAAATCTTTATTTACCATATTTTTACCTTACCTTAAAAGTTTAAAAAATGGCCAAAAACGGTAAAAAAGTAAAGGCTTAAAGCCACTGATCTGGGCTAAACCCTTAAAGTAGCTATATGGACCTGGGAAATTTACATATTTAGAATATTTAGGCTCTCTCCATCAAAATTGTAATATATCTTCTTTTTCAAAAATGTCATCTTCAGGAACTTTTTTGCGCTTAATGTTGTGGAGTGTGTGAAAAAAATGGGTTTAGTTATTTAAAACAGTTTGAGCGATATATAACATAACTACGGTAAAAGCTAGATAAACACAACACCGCTGCGAAACGTTTTGCGCATGCGCGACGTCCGAGCTCGCATCTCGAAAAAAGAGCGGGAAAACACTGAAATATTTGGACTGGTCCGAGAGTCCGACACAAAAGTTAAAATTATAAGCATACTACCAAAAAGATAAGGTAGGTAATTTGTGCATGGCTTCTTTGTCAATATTGTAACATATTCTGAAATGACCCCTTCGTAATTTTATTTACGCTTTTTTTAAAACACAAATAAATAGTCGAGTCTTACTTAGTCTTCGCTGTCTGGTTGTTGTCGCCACGGCTAGTTCCCACTTCTCTTGCAATGTTTACTCTAGCTAATTCACGCATGCGCAAACGTTCGGCAGCGGTGTTGATAAACACTGTTGTGCTCTGATAACTCAAGTTTGAAAAATCCCCAAAATTGCCAATTTTACGCGCCAAAAAGTCCATGAAGATAAAATTTTTGCAAAAGAAGATTGATAATTCATATAGTTAGTTACAGTACAATACCAGGGTGGACACTCGAGAAAATTACGTTTCTTCCACTGTTTTGTTCTGCTTCCATAAGCGTGCCATTTGTAGTAGTTTAAAGTTAGGCATGTTTGCTTCATCGTCTGGAAATATGTAGTCATAGAACTCTTCCCAACCCGCATCAGACTGTGGGGAAAAATTGGAAAATTGTTGTTAATACTTACTCTATTAAATACATTAAGAGAACATCAAACTAGAGGACACAGCGAATTATTATGGGATGTTTATAGAAAGGCGAACAGACAGACATGTTACACACAGACAAACAAACATACCAACATAGATAAACAGTCAAAGGAACAAACAGACATAAAACTGACAAACAAGTAGACAGACAGACAGTCAGACATAGTCACAAACAGACAAACAGTCGAAGAAACAAGCAAACAGGCAAACGTCAGACATAGTCACATACAAACAAACAGACAAACAAACAGACAAACATCAGACATAGTCACATACAAACAAACAAACAGACAGACAAACATCAGACATAGTCACAAACAAACAAACAGACAGACAGACAAACATCGGACATAGTCGCATACAAACAAACAAACAGACAGACAGACAGACAGACAGACAGACAGACAAACATTAGACATAGTCACATACAAACAAACAGACAAACCAAGAAACAAACAGACAAAGAAACAAACAAACAGACAGACAAACATCAGACATAGTCACATACAAACAAACAGACAAACAAACAAACAAACCAAGAAACAAACAGACAGACAAACAAACAAACAAACAAACAGACAACATCAGACATAGTCACATACAAACAAACAAACAAAGATACTGTACCAAACTCGTGGGGTACATCAAACTCACACAATAACAAATCAAAATAAAAGGTTCTTTAATAAACAAACGAACTCACATACAGTCTCACAACGTCGCTCACTTCGAATATGTCTCGATGTTTTCTCCGTCACGTCTCACTCTCTCTCCCTCGTCTCAAATTACAATTATCTAAGACCTAATTTTAACCTCGGGGGGGGGGGGGGGGGGGGGGGGGGGGGGGTGTCTCTACCAAGTTCCGGTCAATACAGGCAAACAAACAAGTTGACAAAGACAAAAATAGTCACTGAAAGACAAACAAACAAACGAATGGATAGACTAACAAACAAACAAACAAACAAACAAACAAACAAACAAATAAACAGACATAGTCACAGACAGAGAGTCAGTGAGACAAACGAATATACAGACAAACAAACAAAACAAACAAACAAACAAACAAACAAACAAACAAACAAACAAACAAACAAACAAACAAACATACAGATAAAAAAGAAAAACAGACTGACATAGTCCCAGACAAATAGACAGATAAACAGTCACAAACAGATAGACAGACACAGACAGACAGACAGACAGACAGACAGACAGACAGACAGACAGACAGACAGACAGACAGAGACAAACAAACAAACAAACAAACAAACAAACAAACAAACAAACAGAGATAAAAACAAACTAACAAACTGCTGGCAAAGATAATTAATTTCAAAGAGCTATGTAATTAATACACGGGAAGGCGGTACTGGTGAAAATCGAAGCCAATTGGTTTAACGGTTTGTATAACGAAAACATCAGTATACAAAACTTGACAATATCTTACTACGTTAATGTATTAATCTAACATAATTTTGAACGCTTTGTGTTTTAATCACCGATTTCGGTTTGGTCGACAAAGCACGCAATAAAAAAGTTAAGATAGCCCTACAGTAACAAGTGTTCAGGGCCTGTCTGTCTGTCTTCGTTTCGAGTTAGGTTGTTCTAACTTTTTCGTCTATGTTTAGATTCTGGTCACCTGTAATATCTGCATTACGTAGAATCTTACCCCATCATCGGTCTCGATTTTTCTTCTCTTCTTCACTCTTCGGGGCATTTTCTTTTGTACCTGTTTCAGTGATTCTTCATCCCCTTTGTTTAACTAGTGTTGGGAATAAAATATTCAACTCGGTAAGGGCAGGAGCAAGGCAATGTAATGGGAAGAGCAAGAACAACAACAACACCAACAGAACCAGAACCAGACCACCAGAACAAACACGAAAACCAACATCACCAATACCATCACGAACACAGACACTAACAGGAATACTAACACCAATACAAACACCAACACAAATACCAACACAGAGACCAACACGAACAGAGACACCAACACGAATACCAACACAAACACACAAACAAACAAACAAACAAACAAACAAACAAACAAACAAACAACAAACAAACAAACAAACAAACAAACAAACAAACAAACACCAACAGACACACAAACACCAACACTAACAGAAACACCAACACGAATATCAACACAAACACAAACAAACAAACAAACAAACAAACAAACAAACACCAACAGACACACAAACACCAACACCAACACTAACAGAAACACCAACACGAATATCAACACAAACACAAACACACAAACAAACAAACACCAACACGAATACCAACACAAACACCAACACCAACACTAACAGAGACACCAACACGAATATCAACACAAACACAGACACCAACACAGACACCAACAGACACACTAACACGAATACCAACACGAACAGGGACAACAACAAAAAAACCAAAAAAACACAAACATGCACAAACACCACCACCAAGAAAGATTTATAATTCGTATTCAAATTTACCTCGAATTGTTTCCAAGACTCTAAGAGCATTAATCTTTCTTCTTTATCATCAGCATTCTTTAAAGCATCATTAGCACGTTCATAAACATTTCTACAAATATATAACAAGATCATTGCAGGAGCATAGCTCAATACAAAACCAAAATGAAAATTACCAGACACGTACGATATATGCATGAGCGTATGTCTGAGTAACTGAGCGCTTATATACTATACGTAATAATAAGAAATAAGGTGTTACTCTAAGTGACGAACCATACTGGACAAGTAGACAAAACTCTACTTGGCCCGGCTGGGATTCGAACCCGCGACCTTCGGTTTACTAGTCCGATGCTCTATGGTATTGTCCGGTATGGCTCGTCACTCGGAGTAACACATTATTCTCCACCCAAGGATACTATACGTAGTAGTATATAAGCGCCTTCTGTGTGAGCGTGCGTGCATGTCTGCATGTGTACAGTGGGCATGTGTATGTTTTGTTTTGTTTGTTTGTTTGTTTGTTTGTTTGTTTGTTTGTTTGTTTGTCTGTTACTGGCTTTACTTTCGGAAAGATTACGCGGGTATTGGCTATCAAAGAGAAGAAAAATGTCAGTTACCTTGTTTGCGCCACATAATTTTCTGAGTCAGTGGTCAGTTCAAACTGAGCAAAGCTGATCCAAACCTAGAAACAGTCAGATTAAGTGAAAGAAGATGATAAATAAGTTCACACAGAACTGTCAGTTTTCCTCACTGTGGGTCCCGCCCAAAAAGTGTCCAAACAAAGATGGCGGAAATACTGTTCTCTCGTGGCAGCGACCGCTGACCGTATTCTGCCCAATATGTTTACTGGCCTGATACCCTGGCCCAATTTCAAAAGAAATATGGGCCAGGTAACCACTAATCTCATTCTCACGTCATCAGGGCTAAATCCACTTATGACGATTGCTATTTCACTCATGGCCAATAAAAACGCGCTAAAATTCAACCAATAGGAAAGCAGAAGTCTTTAGTGGTTACCAGGCTATATGTTTACTTGACTGTGGGCTCAACCGCGCCCGCAGTCCGATGAGAAAAAGGTCAGCGGTTACTACTATGAAAGAAACGACCCATAAACCACCGTTTTGAATTGGTCATCCATTGTCCGCACTGATTTCTAGATTGATATAGGACACCCGTAGTCCAGTTAGCCAAGTTATATATAGGTCAGTACCGTCGGTTGCATCTAAGGATGGACACCACCAATGAAAAACAACATGTTCTACGCTGACGTCAATGTTTATGCTGCGCATGTGACATGTTTGCTTGTTCGAACGCCAAACTTGGCAATGAATTTATCATGGCTGGTCGATTGACAATTGAGCGAGTTTTTGAGCTCAATAGACGAGTGAAACAAACGAGTGAAACGACCGTTGGGCACAGAGACAGTTCGAAAATGTAAAATCAAAGAAGTTCCGCGCATAAACATAGAAGTTTGACGTCAGCGAAGATCGTGTTTTTCATTGGTGGTGTCCATCCTTAGATGCAACCGACGGTAGTTTCACCCAGTCAATGCCAATGCCAAGTCAGTACTAGTCTCAATACTTCTATAGTTCTTACCTTGACGTGCTGTGTTCGTTCCAAAAGTCTCTCATAAAGATTTCTTGTGTTTTCATATTCTTCTTGGCTAATTTCGAAATCAATGTAAGCTTTCCACAAAACCTATAAGGAAAACGGAAACGGTTCATCTGCCTGTATATACTTGGAAAACAAGAGTAGGGAAACTAATTTTATGTTTAAATGCTGCACAAGCTGTCGTAAGTAGTTAAAGGTGACGTACAGTCCGTTCTGCGCATGACCGCAATGTGGTCCCCAAAACATGACATTCGTAGATAATTACATGAAGTACTCAGCTCAATGTAAACCGTTAGGAACAACATGGCAGAAAACCAAGCGATTTAGCGTGGATATCTCCTCGGATTTCTTCTATTTATCCTGAAAATGTTTTGTCTGGGTACAAGTAATGAATGGGAACCAAGAAAAGCTTACAATCTTGAATAAGGTATAAGTATTTTTTTTTGTAAATAAAGATGTAAACATTAGTTTTGTACATGCGCAGAACGGACTGTACGTTACCTTTAAACTCAGAAAACCCTGAGCCCCAAACGGGGCTCGAACCCAGCCTAGTTTCTAAGCCTTTCGTTTCCGCATGAGCTTGGTAGTATGAGCGTAGTCGGTTTGGGTTCTTGAGGCTGGAAACGAGAAGGCCTAGCAACATTCGTAAAAAGGTCCTGCCCAGAATCGTTCTGGCCCTTCGAGTGTTCCTGGGATCTAGCGTAGTGACAGTATATTATATAAAAAGCATAAGGATGTCTGTGAAGATTTTACCAAAGATCTTGGCGATCGAAAGAAGGAAATTATGGAATAAATTCCAATTGGAGCTCTAAATGAAAATTTAACTGTTTAACTTTCAACTTTTGGCGGTTGCAGAAGGAAAGCTAGTGATAAGAAAGCTAGGCCAGTGAATCTTTGTCGATCCGAGGTGAGTAGACTTGTATTATTTTATGCAGATGGAAATAGTAAGTGTCGGGAAACACTTAGGACGTCATAACATCACAATTCTTCCTCAATAAACAACTGAGCTATAAAGTGAAAGTGTTTACGAATTTTGCTAGGCCTTCCCCAGCGGGTCCGTTCGGATCACTTCCGAAACATGTCAACCGAGAAAGGCCTAGAAACTAGGCTAGCTCGAACCCACAACATTCCGAATACTAGCCAGACGCTCTAATCACTGAGTTACTAGAACTCAAACGTCAAACCGAGGCCGTTTACGGTATTTATTCCTACCAACGAGGCACAAGTTGTTTCCAACTCCAATGTACTCGGTACTCACCTCAGGCATATCCAACAGTGTTTGTCCAACAGCTAACTCAAAGATGGCGCGAGCCCTTTCTACGTCACCAAGAATGGTCTCCAACTCGGCATACTAAACGTAAAGTATATTTAATCCATAAGATAAATAAACCGATCTTTCCTCATTTCAAGCATCGATTCAACAGATCAATTAGGCATTTTTACAATTAAGTTTTGAAAACTCAACTACGTCGGGTTTGGCTAGACACAAGACATCTGATCTAATCCATAGTTGATACCTTAATCCATGTTGTACAATTGGCAGCATTGAACTCCAAAAACTTTTCATACAATTTACGGCATCTGTCAAATTCTCGCAACTAAAATAAACGAATGAGCGAGCGAGTGAGGCAAGGTAATTAATTGACTGAATGACTGTCTGTCAGACAGATGGGCGGATTGACTAACAGACAGACGGACGGATTGACTAACAGACAGAGAGACAGACAGACGGATTGACTAACAGACAGACGGATTGACTAACAGACAGAGAGACAAACAGACAGACAGACGGATTGACTAACAGACAGATAGACGGACGGATTGACTAACAGACAGACAGACAGAGAGACAGACAGACGGACGGATTGACTAACAGACAGAGAGACAGACAGACAGACGGATTGACTAACAGACAGATAGACGGACAGACGGATTGACTAACAGACAGATAGACAGACGGACTGACTAACAGACAGACGGATTGACTAACAGACGGAGAGACAGACAGACGGAGAGACAGACAGACGGACAGACGGAAGGACAGACAGACTGTATTGCAGTACCTGAAGTTCTAAGCCAATGTACTCCCGAAACAGTTTGTCTTTGGGACATTTGCCAATAGCTACACCCTTGAAAACAAAGACATATCTATCTAAGTCTAGAGTAAAACATGTCAGTAATGTTAATTACACAATCTGATAACCAGGAATTGTACCAAATGCAATCCACTTACCAAAGCTTTCCTTGCGTTCAGTACTTCCAGTTGTCGTATCTCAAACTGCGCGTATAGAAGCCATATTTTGGCAAAAGTGAACTGAAATAAAAAAGACAGAACGCGGAACATTTGTTAATGGAATTAGTTAGTTCAAAGACATTGCGCTTTGAAGGTTTGGAGCCCTTTTCAAAAGGCGCTCAGTGCCTCGGACTTTAAAATCCCAGTATTTTCGTCCATCTTGTTTTCAGCTATTAGGTAAAGTACACTACCTTTTTATGTGGTATGATTTCCAAGCATGCTTTATAGACTTGTCTTGTTCTTTCCATGTCCTAAAAAATATCAAGCGAAATCGCAAAATGTTGTTGAAGAAATAGAAAACTAACTTGGAGTGAGAGAGACAACCTTGTTTCGCTACGGGAATTCCCTCAATTTACAATAAAGAAAATTGTTATTCTGGAAAGCCGTAGTTGTACAAAAAAATAACCACATATTATTTCTACATTTTCCAAACTTCTTCTTTAGCAAGTTAGCTACGATGACTTGCGATGCCACCAGTCAAACGTCGGCACAAGTCGTCCCAAGTTCTGCACTTCCGCTAGTTCCCACGCCTTTTCGCTAGTTCTCATGGTAGTTTCTATGGCGACGGAGTACGAAAGACTTGCATCTACTTGTGTTTTGTGTTCAAACGCCTCGCAAGCTCTCGCAAGTTGAAGAAAACTTGCGATGAAATTTGAACAAGATCAAATTAGTCGCAAGCTAACGCAAGTCATCGCAAGCTGGCGGTCAAACGAGACACAAGCAAGCACAAGCTAAAACTTGCGATGACTTGCGTTCTCGTTTGATTAGGGCTTTACCTTGGCGAGGAGTTCTTCATAAAGCGCATAATTTATCCAAAGATATATATAACGTCTCCATAATCGCTTTTCCTAAACAAACAACATGTGATTATAAACAATGAGTTGGTGAAAATTCTCGATGTCTGTCGTATAGTTTATATATGCTTATAAGATAAGGTGCCCTCTACGCACGCTCTGATTGACTGGGCTCAAACATACCGCTCCTGTGCATATGTACTCTTATAAAGGTACGTTTGACGTGATTTGAACACGAAAGAAGTGTAAAGGAACTCGGCTATCGCCTCGTGCCTCTACTCAACTTCTTTCGTGTTCAAATGACGTCAAACGTGCCTTTATATAAGAGTACATATGCACAGAGCTTCATGATTTATTTGTTAATCATACCTGGGATGGAGGTATGTTTGATATGGCACGTTCATATGTTTCTCTCACAAGATCAGAAGTCGATTCACTTTCCATTAAACGAATGTAGTCGAACCATGCATCATAGTTATTAGGATTCACCTTGATTTCCTGAAGAGCAAAAACTCAAAGTGTAACCAGATTCGTTGTTATGTATCGAAATATAGTAAGGTTTGAGTACTGCTGAAAATATTCAACGTAGATTCTAAAACCCTAATCAAACGAGAACGCAAGTCATCGCAAGTTGGCAGTCACGAATTTCTGTGACAGTCTAGTTTTATTATAGTGTCTTTATGTTTTTGGGCCGGGCCCGCAGTAATTAGCTGTTAAGCCCTAATCAAACGAGAACGCAAGTTGGCAGTCACAAATTTCTGTGGCGGTCGTTCGAACACCCAAATTAACAAAATAAAGGTTTCATGGGTGTTTTAAACAAGTTTTAACTTTGTTACGGTACATGATATTTTCGGGAAATTACTCAGAGCGCCTGGCTGAGATAGCGTGACTGCCAACTTGCGATGACTTGCGTTCTCGTTTGATTAGGGCTTTACGTTTCGAGCGAAAGCCCTTCGCGAAAGGTCTTCGCTCGAAACGTTAGCGTTCAATATTTTCGGCAGTATTCAAACCTTACTATATTTCGATTTGTATTTCAACACTGACTATGCTGCACACCACTTTTATTTCACTCTTTGTTATGTATATGTGTTTAATATGTGTCGTGTTTGCTTGCTTGCTATTTTTATTCATTCGTTGCTCCTTTATATTTTTTCATCTTCCTCCTCCCTTCCTGCCTCCTCTTCATTTGTTCTTTCATCTGTTCCTTCCATCTATCCATCCATCTTTCCTTCCTCTCTCGCTTTTTTCGTTCCTTTCTCTTCACTTCACACACCTCTTCGTACTGAAACTTTCTTTTTGACACTATAACATCTTCAATGCCTCCTTTATCTCCAAATCTCTTTTCATGTTGGGTGTAAAATTTGAACAGTTCCTAGAGACCATAAAGAAAAGAACGGGATCATTAAACTTAAAAAGTGTTCAACACATACTTCAAAATCATCCTAGGAGCATACCATGGCATTTATTTATTATAAAAACTGACATAATTTTCTATATATTAATTAAAAACATGTTTCTACTGTATCCTTCACAAACCTGACACTTTTCTTTTGGTAGGTGATCCAGTGCATATTTACAGATAACTCGGACTCGATCATGCTGTTTTGAAATTAAAAAAATATATATAGTTATAACCCATTCCTGCCTGAGCCGGCTAAAAAACGTCCCTTTGTTGTTTGACTGTCTAACACCAGCAGGTGATTTTACTCATCAAAAGGAGAACATTCAGACATCCTAGGCAGCAATGGGATAAAAAGAGAAGACAAGAAGATTCTACTGTATGTAACTGTACCTCTTTGCAGCTTTCTTCAAATCTAGCAAATGCCACAAAAAGTTTTTCATCCATATTGTCCTCACCAAAGAACTCGACTGCTCTCTCAAAAACATCACGGGATTTCACTAAACGACACAAGATCAGTAAAACGCTGAACTCCTTCTCCAACTCCACTATTTTCCCCCTTCTTTTCTGTCTGTCATTTTGTACTTTTATTTTGTTGTTTGTTTTCCTGTCTGTGTTTTTTCCATCTGTTTGCTATTTTTTCTTCCTTTTGTCTACACCTATATTTTTTCATCCTTCCTCTCTCTCAACATTTTCTGCTCTCATCTTTCCCCATCTTCCTCCTCCTCCCTCCCTTTATCCCTCCTTCCTTCCTTCCCTCCCTCCCTACTTCGTTCTTTCCTCCTTTCTTCCATCCATCCATTTTCCCACCCACTCTCCCTCCCTTCCCTACTTCGTTCTTCCTTCTTTCCTCCCTCCTTTTCTCCTTTCTTCCCTCCATCCATTCTCCCACCCACCCTCCCTCCCTTCCCTACTTCGTTCTTCCTTCTTTCCTCCCTCCTTTTCTCCTTTCTTCCCTCCATCCATTCTCCCACCCACCCTCCCTCCATTCCCTACTTCATTCTTCCTTCTTTCCTCCCTCCCTCCTTTTCTCCTTCCTTCCATCCATCCCTCCCTTCCCTCCTCACTTCGTTCTTCCTTCCTCCCTTCCACCATCCCTCCTTCCTTTTCTCCTTTTGTCCTTCCACCCTCCCTCCCTTCTTACAGGTCTCTACCTTTCCAACCAACAAACCTACCTATGTTTCCATGTTTCTCCTCAAATTTGGCGTATTTTATCCAGTTCTTTACTTCAGGATGTACATAAACAAATCTCTCATAAATAGTCCTGCCTCTCTCAAATTCTTTAAAACGTAACTCCAAATTGATATAGGAATGCCAAGCTTGTTCTTCTGGTTCCCATTCCATCCACCTCTCAAATACTTGGCGAGCTCCAGCCATGTTTCCTAACATTTCTTCCATATATGTGTATTTATACCTGAAGAAATACCAAAAAAAAACCCCACAATGATTAGTAATATATATATATATATCAATTAGTCACTACTACTACTGCTACCACCACTACTACCACCACCACTACTACCAGGACTACCACTACCACCACTACCAGGACCACCACTACTACCAGGACCACCACTACTGCTATCACCACTACCACAACCACTATACCACCACCACCTCTACCCACCACCACTATTACTACCACCACTACCACTATTACTATTGACCACCACTACCACCACTACCACCACCAATAGCAGTGGTGTAGGGTGGTGGTTCCACTACTACAACCACCACCACTAATAGCGGTGGTGGTAGTGGTGGTTCCACTACTACAACCACTACAACCACCACTATTACCTGACCACCACTTGACCACCACCACAATCACCACTACCACCTGACTACTACCTGACCACCACTACAACTACTTACTACTACAACCACTACTACTACTAATTGAGCACTGCTACTGCATCTACCACCATCAAATTGTTTTGTAACCTCCATTGGACATGTCCAAACCACCTCCATCAGTGAGTTTCTGCAACTCAGCACTGACTCAGTCATTAGACTAGATGAATATCAACTATTGAGTCTATCCAATCCAATAAGACCACAGATCTACCTAATTACTCTATCGTTTCTCTATAATATGTTACCAAAGCTCAAAACACTATTTAGAACTACACCAGTCAAATGAATAGCCATCACAATTTTGTTACGGACTAACTGACAAGATTTTGGGTTGTTGTTGGATGATTTTGGTCAGTGATTGACCGATGACCAACTGATATTTTGAGCCCTGAGTTAAGCTGATAAATACAAGACTTGTTCCTTACTCACCAGAACTGATTGCATCGTGGCAAAATGGTTACAGCTCTGTCCCATATATTTCTAGCATGGTTGACTTGGCGGTGCCTATAAATATCAAAGGTAAAGTTTTATGCAAAGTACATGTACTTGCATGAGAAACAAACAATATAAATTGGTATTATTTACAATATACTGTCAATACAGCACTGAAACCTACAGTACATATTGTAATACCATGCATTTTGAATAATTTAATCATTGAAAACTCGAACACAAATAAAACGAAACATGCTTACTTCATTTCCATTTCAGCATATTTTAACCAGATTGGAATGCATCGATGGTCAACATCTATAGCTCTTTCATACACAGATCTTGTTCTAAAATGTTTAAAATAAATCCAATTTAATTTTATGTTACCGTACATGCACACTTGGCATACTATGTGCTAATAATCTTGTTATAAATACGATTTCCACCTGGTACCTCGATCGCTACAATTTTGACAAAATGCATTAATAAAGCAGGTCTATTACTGCTGTAGCAATAGAAGCGTTCCTAAAATATTGTTGCAATACATTGCTCAAGTTGAACAATTCATTTCATAAGATTCATTGACAACTTTCTGTTTTTAATTCTCTTTTGAATTTGATTGGTGTTTGGCAAATAATCCTGTTTCTTATTGGTTGTTTAAAAACCAGAAACCAATCAAATTCAAAACAGGAAGTTAGCAATAATTTTCATCAAATGAATTGATCAACTTGAGGAATATATTGCAACGATATTTTAGGAACGATTCTATTACCACAACAGTAAATAGCTTGAATATTTAACACTTCCTCAGCAAGGAATTCTCAAATGAAAAACCTTGTATGCTAGAGCTCCATCAATATTTCAGCACTACACCAACCATTCACTGTTGTTAATTTACATGCACGTACCGTTAGCAGTAATATACATATACATGTAGTATGTTACATGTAGTATGGGTGCAAACTTGGTGTAATTTTACAGACATATTGGTGGTGGTACTTGAATGCACTACCGGTACTGTAAGTTTGTAAAATTAATTAAAATACAGTGCAATGTAATACAGTACAAGAACAATCATACCTATCAATTTCATTTTGACTTTCTTCCCACTGTGCATACTTAATCCAAATAGTCATTAATGAACGATTCTTTCTGATATTATCTTCAAATGCCTGAAAAATGTCAGATTACACATTGAGTTAACTTCAGAAAATTGCTAGCCCACATGCTTAAAATTTACCTCTGCAATACAGGCTAAACACCTGCTCATGCAGTTTTTCGATTCCAAAAAAATCTCCTTTCCAACATTCATGTACATAGATGACTTTATTTATACACGCTAACCCCGTTAACACAAGCTGATTTCCACGAGGGGCGTGTAAAATATTAAATATACATAAATATACAAGATATAGTAAAAATAGTAGTAGAAAACTATTTACATGAGTATTACTGTAGATGGAGCAATGAGGGATGGCCATTACTGGACCTCCAAGGAAAATAGGTTACAGCAGATATAACCAATATTAGGGTTATCCAATGAAAATAAACTTGGACAAGCTTACCTTTCTTCTACGTAGTTTATATTCTTTGAGTTCTTCTGGATCAGAAATCTTTTGTTTAGGAGGCTATAAAGTACACAAAGATAATTATATTGTCATTGATAAATTACTACACTGCCCCAGCAACAGGTAGTAAGCTGTATAAATAATGTGCATAAGTACAATATCTACACAATAAAAGCTGTAACTATTTACAGAGCTTTGATAACTTACTGGAGCTACAACTTCAAGCTGTCGTTCCTTGGCTTCTCTTAAAAGCTGTTCAGCAGTAATCTGAACTGGTGCAGCTGCCTTGTTCTTTACCTAAAAGAAAAATATTATAACACAATTGTATATTTATATATAAATATAATAAATACAGTATATATATATAATCAAAATATAGTAACTTAGATTAGATATACTGCCAAAACAGAGAATGTAGGAATCTAACGTTTCGAGCGAAGGCCCTTCGTCAGACTGCTATACCAGACTGCTAACTTTGCTAACCGCATGCGGAATACTTTTTTCACGACAAAAAATGCAAGCCTGGCAAAGCAAAATGTGTGTTTGCAAGGGCCTGGGAACAACTAAAATCAAAATGGCAGACAAATAAAATTATATCCAAATGGCCATTTTCTATAATTTGTTATTTTTTGGTAATAACTAGGAAGAGGGAAAGAGGCCAAATTGTGGAAAAATGACCACCAAAAAATCCATATTTTTTGGATATAATTTTATTTGTCCACTATTTTGATGGAGCACGTTGGTAATTGCGCATGCGGAATATCTTCCGCATGCACAACAAAGTTAGCAGTATGTCTGGTATATATATACCTACATACACATATATTTATATTTAATAATATATATAATATAATTATTTAATATTAATGTATACATATATTATTTTTTTAACCTCAGAAATGGCATTTCCCACATTTTCAGGGCACCTTTGACCAGCACTTTAAAGTGCAACTTTGCAAGCTAAAAGCGGTCATTTTTGTCTTTTGATGTTAAAATCCAGTTTTACCACACCATTCTCAGTTACTATTTACAAACTCAGACTGACAAATGTGACAATACTTAACACATATTAGACATATAGATGACATGTAAAGTTTCATTCTTTCACAAAGCGAGACTTTTGTTGTCCCGATCTGCAGTGGTTGCAGTACCACGTGAAGTTATCAAAACGTGAATATGTATTCAAATTTTGAAGCTTCTCCGCATTCAAAACAAATTATAAAAGCTTACCTTCGCAACCTTTGGAACCCTTGGGGGCTGTTTCGATCCTGATTCCGCCATAATTACCAATATACTGTATGCACAAAGAAGTCAAACAATATCTTACAAAATCCTTCCACAAGACCACAACCAAATCAATTTGACAATTTCTGACTATCAGACCATGCTTGAACACGCGATATTCTTGAGCAGCGGTGGGAACAACCATCTATCAGGATATACTTCATCTTATCACACGTAGGGGTTCGATGCAAAATTGGGAGGATTTGGATATTATATAGATTAGCATTAGCCAATCAGCATGCGCCCTTAAACAACTCTATATCTATGGTTACCAAAGCCAAACATGAGTAGGGGAAGGGTCTAGATTACAAGAATGCCACTTACCGTTCGATCTTCTTTCATCATTATGGTCAATTCGAAAGCATACACTAAATTTGTCATTATGGAAAAACAGCTGACTTTTACCCTAATCCTAACTCTAAATGATAAAAAATTGTTACCGGCGTAGCGCAAAATTTATGACCTGCAAGCCTGCTGCCTGCACTGATAAGCGACTTTTGTGCGTGCAAACCTGACTCGGCCAGGAATGTTGACATTTCAGTTTCGTTTGTTTTTGCTGTACAAGCTGTCGTACAACCTCGTCTGTCATCCGAGTTCTAGTGGCTCAATGGTTTGAGTGTCTGGCCAGTAACTCGAAAGATTGTGGGTTCGAGTCCCGTCTGGAGCTCAGAGTTTTATGAGTTTGACCACCCTATGTGCCATTGTGCCAATGCGCCCCCTTAGGATGCCATTACTGCGCCCCTTTCCCGTTGTATAATATTATATTTGATATGTAGTACAATTCCTATTTAAAAACCCGATTTTGGATTTATAGTCGTTTTACGTTTTAATCAGTATGGTACAGCTAATGGTATATTACGATTAAATAATATTTTAGTACGCTTCGTGCAGCTGACAGCCTGACATGAAGTAGTCACGTAATTAATGGAACACACAATGCGAGTTGATCTGTCCATGTATGACATGTCCTCATGATGTATGCCTTGCATGTTATGGTGTATTCCTATATAAAATGAGTATATTTGAATATTTTGTTTGGTATTTTATATCCTTCAAAACTCTTTCAAACCCCCTCAAAATGCAGGAAATGCTACTTCAGACTCTAAAATTCAAAATTTTCTGGGGGAGCATACCCCCGGACCCCCCTAGAAGTTGGTCGCGCCTTCGGCACTCCTTGCCACACACGTAGTAAGTATCGCCTGTTTTGCCCCCTTGTTAAATATTCTGAAAGAAACCCTGACAGCGCCCCTCTCCCTAATCGGGCACCGCCCCTAATACGATTAAGCCAGTCCGACTCTGAGCCTTATACAACAAAAAACAAACAAAACCTTACCAACTTCAAGCTGAAAACACTATACTAATGTTTACATTGTTTCATTGCACTGTTAAATACTATAGTAAGAATTTTTGTAAGGGTTTAGGTGACCCAGGAAATCCCGCTTTAAATTAAACCCGATAATGGGCCAGGTTAGTGTATAAGCTAGGCGCTAAACCTGTTCACAGATTAAGCTTAAAATTTTTTGTTATGCTTAGGTGACCAAAAAAAATCCGCTTGGGGGATGGCTTGGTGTTTTATTATTGCAAGGTATTAGAAATTTTGCGTAACCAACTGAGATTATTTGGTTAAGACTTGAGTTCTTCATCTCATTCGAAACCGTAACATCATAGTTAATCGAGATATGGTCTGGGAACTCGGCAAACTTCAAAGCGCCTATAATGAGCTGTGATTTTATGTTGGACCGTACCTTACACCGTGCACATCCTTTGTTTTAGGTTTATTAATATTTAAATAGCACGGTTGAGTGATTGAACTGAAACGTTGCTATTGGACAATTCGTTCATTATACTAAAATACACTGTGTTTGGTGACCGTGCACAAAAATGCATAAAGGCGAACAAAAAGATAGACCAAAGACTTTAGCTGAGTTTCCAGACCATATCTCGATTGACTATGGTAACATTAATGTTTATCGTTAATCCTCATTAAGGCGAGTTTACGAAAATCGCGACATTCCTGATTATTTCCTACATCTCCTTACTCGTATTAGGGCCTGTTCACATAAGATAGGTAATCTCAAGGAATATTAAAAGTTGTCTCTATGAATGCGAGTTATTTCCGTATTTGAAAAGTAAAGCGTTTACACAAGACCGAGATACCTCGTGGGTATAGGAGTAACTTCGTCTGAACGATGGAGTCAACATAGAGTTAAGCCCCGCACAGACGACCAAGTTTTCCTTGACAAGTTTTTCCTTGACAAGTTTTTCCTTGACAAGTTTTATTTGTTCGTGTGCAGTGCACGACACAAATTGACAAGTTTTTCCTTGACAAGGAGCCTTGTTCAAAAGCTGGTCATGCCAGATTTTGAACAAGGAAATTTGTTCGTGTGTATAGTCGTCAAGGAAAACTTGACAACTCATCTCCGAAGCTTATTACGCGATCATTACTGTCAAGGAAAACTTGTCCAACCGCACACACGAGCAATTATAACTTGTCAAGGAAAATTGTTTGAAAAAAACGTGTTCATCGTACACACGAGCAAGGAAAGTTACCAAGGTACTTGTCAAGAAAAACTTGGTCGTCTGTGCGGGGCTTTAGAGTTATCTCAACGGCCATGTAAACGCTTCCACTCGAGGCAAGATAAACGCATGCGCAGTCTGAGCCCGGTTAAATGAGCGAATCTTTCACATGAAGTCAAAGTTATCGAGACGGACAGGGACAAATCTGTAGCTACATTTTCTTATGTGAAACGAGGCCACCTTTGACCCGATCTCTTAACTTATCCCTCCCCCTCGAGATAACTCGGTCGTGGGAACAGGCTGCCAGCATTCTCACAGCTCGTCTTTGCATTAATTCGACGACAAAAACTGAATTCAAAGATTTAAATTCCTTTAATTAAATCAAATGTTTACATAAATAAAGTTTAAGGAAAGGCACAGAGAAGTAATCCTATCAAACTAGTGATTACCGGTCTTTTAAAAGCAAAAGAGCAAATGCAAACAAAACTGAATGCCACGCAAGGTTGGGCTGTCTCTGCTCTTTCCCTGATACAAATGGTGCTATGTTCCTATGTTTCAGTCAAAAAGTATTTTGAGTGAAATTTTGGCATTTGCACTGTTAGTTCGAAAACATTTTTTCATGCTCAGCATGGGCCAAAACATTATTCTCCAGAAATTCAAGGTGTCAAAATCAATCAAAAGTGAAACTTGTTAAAACTGATCCAACGGTGTTATTTCCCTATTATTTTTTTTTCAGTCAAAAACATACTGCACGAACAAGGTTGCACCAACCACGTTGAATTAGGAAAGTTGGGGATATTTTAGGAAAGAATTGGTTGAGTTAAGATGTGAACGGATCCTAATGGCGATTCAGATCTCCTCTTGCCGTGCGGTCAAAGAAAGACTTTCGTGACAAGGTTTGTGGGCGATAGTGATCATCTTCTTAAGTCAAACACAGCTTGAGTGCGCTTGTCTATATTACATGCAAGTAACAAGGAAGTCAAGGAATGTCTATCCTATTGGTCACCTTAGAAAACATAACACTAAAAAAACGCCAACACCCATGCAAGCAAGCAAGCACACGCCATATTAAGAACAAGACTTTAAGATTATCACGGCAGTCCAGAAACTATGGCCATGGAAAGGACGGAAAAGAGTCAGTTCACTTCTTTTTCCATCAATAATATCTTACGAAAGAGTGATTGTTCTTCAACGACCTTCCAGGAATGTTATGCGAGATTACCAACATTAAATCCGCGCGCATTCTCGTACCAGAACCAAAGAAAGCCTGATACTCGGGTTGACCATATGAAAGACGTTACTCATGGAAAATATACCAGAGATCGACCACCATTCCAGACGCACGTCCAAACACGTCCTAATCTTACCCAAGGTTTAACATATACTCAAGTTATCCAATCTCACGCAGGTTTGGTTGATTCAAATATTTCTCAATAGACAACTTCGGTATTAGGTCTGACACAGTGAAGTTAAAACTTATTTCATACATAAGTCTGAAAGCGAAGCTTTGTTATGAATGAATTAGAATTTGAAAGCAAAGCTTTGTTATGAATGAATTAAGTTATGTAAATAAGCTGTGTTATGTATGGAGTAAGTTTTAGAGAATAATAGAATAACAAAATAATAACAATGGTTCATTTATTTAATTACTAATTTTTCACACCAAATCTAGGATGGGTTTGTAGCTAGAGTATTTCATCATTATGTACAGATTGTTTATTAATAAACAATCAATTTATAGCTAGCAGAAACAAATTGTATATATATATATAATATAATATAATTTATTCAATTATCATTTATTCAATAGTTCATTTATTAATTATTCACTTATTCAATAGTTCACTTATTAATTATTCACTTATTCAATAGTTCATTTATTAATTATTTATTTTTTTACTTTATTCATTCACTTATTCCTTTATTAATTTGTATATTAATCTATTCACTTAACTTTTTTTCATTTATACTCTAATAAACATTAAAAAACTCATTAATAATTCATGAAGAAAACACAAAAGAAATCAATACCGTAGCAGAGGTTGTAAATCGGATACAGCGTCGTCCTGATTTACATAAACTTTAGCTTCGATTTTCTCGGCTAAAATAGAGTATATCGCTGAAATAGTTGGTAAATATGGTTCTTTAGATGCATTCGTATCTTAAGTAATATACAACATTCGCGGCCGTGTTGTATCAGATATACAATCTCTCGCCTTCGGCTCGAGCTTGTATATCCGATACAACACGGCCGCTCATGTTGTATATATTATATATTACATATTACTTATAACAGTTCTTTTTTAGATCAAAATCCGTCACTAATGTACCACGCAGTGGCAGCCAAAAGCATCTCACATTGGAAGAAGAAAAGAAGAGTCTTGTTCACCAGAGCTCAAGTGTTTGAACTAGAACGAAGATTTCGCATTCAGAAGTATCTGTCGGCCGCGGAGCGAGAACAGTTGGCAAGAATTACGAATCTTACACCAACGCAAGTGAAAATATGGTTTCAGAATCATCGTTATAAAGACAAAAAGCAAACTAATGAAGAATCTCTCAAGACACGCCATCTTTGGGAATTGTACGAGAGCGCTAGAGAGCGGGACATACGACTTCCGCCTAACAAAGTGTTTACTTGGACATTTCAGGGCTGAAATAGACCACTATATATATATATATATAACTTGTATGAGGGGTACATGTATAAACATTGTAGTTTAAAACTTTAAATACTGCATATTGCATCGGATGACTAAAACCCTCTCTCCTCGCAGAGGTTCTGTCGGAGATACTTTTGGAACTGCGGGTTGTAGAAAACATGTCAAATATAGCAGAAGGTTACACGACCACAGTTAATTGAATGTGTGGACAAACTAGGAAAGTTCGTTGTTTCAATGTGAGCTACACGTCGGCCGATATAAAGTATGTTATCCTCTGGTTCGACAGTCTTCGTCCGATATATTAAACGGCAAAAAACTGAGTATATTTTGTCTTTTTTACAAGAAAGACATATTATAAACATGTCATAATCACTTACCAACAAATATGTTACTAATATAGACGTGGATGGCTTAGTTATCCGTGAATTAGCAAGTCACGCAAGAAACCGACATCTTGTGCAAGAAACCGACAGAAATCTGGCAGAGGTTAAATGTAATTTTCCGTTGGACTAGTTTCGCCCGCACTACTTATGTCCAGCTGACGCCTCCGAGCATCTCCGACGACCCCCGAAACCTCCAATCTCCGAAATTTAACCTCTGCGGAGGAGAGAGACCAAAACCTACGACATTGAATCAAAGTATTAAGCCCGAAAAAGCTTTTCTCAATGTAATTTAATTTTTGTTGTACGCAAATATAGGTCAAGGAACAGGTCTTCCGAAAAGTCCACTTCACCACAACGAGTACATGCGTGTGTAAATTACGCGTAAATGATACGAAATATTACAAATACATTAAATAATATTATGGAGTTAGTATACACTTCGTAAGTTTGAAGCAGTTAAGAAAAAACGAAAGCCTGTCTGGTTCTTAGTCGTAAACATATAGTCTGTATACGTCTATTAAAGAAACAAGCCATTAGCCAAAAAGGCTTTCCTCTTTTTGCTTGTCTTTCTTAATATGATTATTGCATAGTATAGGATGAATAAGCTAAACTGACTGAATAGGAGTTGTTTTTGTGCTATATTTTTGCTAGACCTAACTCTATATACACTCAACCATGACTCAACGATGAGATACCTGGTATATCGACAACCGTAGTTCAAGAATTCAATACTTCTCCATCTGCGTGGAGTCATGTCTCCGTATCTTGTCCACCAGGGCCAGAGGCGACACGAGGTGTCTTGTCTCTCATCCAACTACAGGAAATGTCAAATAGCAAAAATATTTGAACCCATAATCCATCGTATCCAAAGCATCTATTAGGGACTTTAAGATTCAGGCAACGGACTACGACGACGATAGAAAGTTTAAAAGTGGTAGGAAATGGTGTTGTATTTATACATTAAAATTTCAAGATACACAATCGCACGGATTCGTTTTGTTCTTAAGTTCTTGAAGAAAAACACTTGTTCAATCAATGTTGGTCGCGAGAATAAGGGTAAGCTTTTCCAAGGCTTCTGTTGTAACTCAGGTTTCGCGTTGTCTTGACAACGTAAAAATGCTTTTTCTACGTTGTCAACAGAGTCACGACGGCGTAAAGATTACTCTTGGGACCGTCATTTGCAAAAGTTCTTTGTATTTGACATAAAATTATATTGTTCAAACACGTTGCCGTAGTCGTAGTCGTTGTGTTTTCTTAAAGTCCCTATATTATATTCCATCATCCGGCTAAAGGTTGGTCTCCACTCAGGAAAACTTTTCCTCAGGACGTAAACGGACAGGGAAGTTTTCTTTGTCTTGTGAGCTCTCAGTTGAAACTAATGACTTTAACACAAAGGAAACAGACGTCCGTACCTCAGGCTCGGACTGGCCTATGTGCCATTGTGCCATGGCATATGGGCCCTTCTGGGACATCAAAATGGGCCCCTGACCAGACACACCCATAAAATATCAAATTGGAAGCATTGAAGCAATTACTTAATTCCGCATTTGTGAAATTAGTGATAAGGAAAATACTCAAAATAGTTTGCAACAGATCAACAGTAACACTTTGGAAGCAGTAATGATTTGTTCTATAGAAGTTGACTTTACTGAAGGCTGTTGATAACGAGGCAGTGTATCGAAAACTTGCGTCAAAGTCCTCGGAAGTGGAACAGATTCTTATGTTCTGAAATGTTAAAAATGTTTTGTTCTAAATGTTGAAAAGTCCTGAAATATGTTGTATTTTGTGTAAATTGTGTGTTTTATATGACGTTTTAATGTTTTATAATCTCCGGAATTCTATAAAATCTTCCCCCAAAACGCAGGAAATACCATTTCAGAGACTCTCGATTTCAAAATTTTCAGGGGGGGGCATGCCCCCGGACCCCCCTAGAGGCTTCTCCAATTGTCCCCCCTAGGCACCTAGCCTGGGTCCCCTCACAGCTGAAATGGCAGGGCCCCTAAATTGGGCCCAGTCCGAGCCTGCCGTACCTATGGTTCCTGTCTTGCGGAGAATATTCCGGAGTGAAAACCAGCCTTTACGTCGTCGTCGAACAGTTTTATTCCCTGTGACCTCTCGGATCGGTTAAACAAACAGATTAGGAAGAAATCAAAATCCTAAGTAGTTTAGGTATTAAAACGTGCTTGATCTATATAATTATACCATGTATGATACAATCCATAATTATACGTAACACCTACCATAGAGTTGACATGAGACTCCAGCATAGTTTTTTGGACACAGACAAACGCTTGGTTTAATGCAAATGCCTCCATTCAAACAAGGTCGCAGGCAGTGGACTAAATGCAAATGAAGAAACGCGGAGAAACTGTGATTAAAAGAAGTAGTGTGCTGCGTAGGCAGGGTAGAAATATAATTCTCAAACTCATTAATAATTCACAAGGAAAACACAAAGGAAATTAGCACCGTGTCGGTGGTTTGGAAAAGTAATATATTAAACAACGAAAAGTGCGTCGAAAAACCAATAATAAATACAAAACAATGGACACTCCGAAAAGGGTTAACATTTTTATTCAACGTTTCGACTAACTTGCAGTCATCATCAGGAATGATGCTGGTGTAACACGATCTACTATATATGCAAGATAATAACTAAATGATGATGTCATACATAATTATACTGTACATGATAATTATTTAAAGATGACGTTAAATAATGACTTTAGATGTCATCTTTAAATAATTATCATGTACAGTATAATTATGTATGACATCATCCATGCATTTAGTTATTATCTTGTATATATAGTAGATCGTGTTAAACTAGTATGATTCCTGATGATGACTGCAAGTTAGTTGAAACGTTGAATAAAAATGTTAAACCTTTTCGGAGTGTCCATTGTTTTGTATTTTATTAATTTACTGAGTGGTATATTTTATTAATTTACTGAGTGGTAACAAATACATCCTCGTGTATGATATTTTACAGCAAAAATGTAAGAAGTTATATATCATACACGAGGAGGAGTGTTTCATCAGGATTTCCAAACACCGAGACTTTTGTTGAAAACCGAGGCGAAGCCGAGGTTTTTGAACAAATTTCGAGGTGTTTGGAATCCTGATGAAACACTCTTCCGAGTGTATGATATAGCTTCTCAAACAAATCAGTATTTTAAGAGAAAATCGAGGCGAAAGTTGGCTTAATTTATGTAATTTCTTCCTCCGATATCAAAACCTCCGTCTCGGTCCTGCTTTCCTTTGTTTTCGGTTCATGAATTATTAATGAATTTGAGAAGATTTTGTCACGGCACTTCAAAACTACTGTAGCAAAATGACGTCATGGCTATTTTATCATAACCCTTTTTACAAAGACAACAGTAATAGAACACAAAAGACGAGGGATGCGGAGTGTTGACCTGTAAAACACTGTTTACTCTAATCAGAAATGATTTACATTAAAAACAACAACAAACGTAGTAAAAAGGTAGGGCGGCCAGCTTGCTATAGTGAACTAAGAAAGTTCTAGAAAGCAAAAACAAAAGATACGCAAGTCTTGCAAGATATGCGTCATGTGTGAACAGTGATTGGTTCAGAGATAAAGTAGTTAGTAGTGACTGAGCTTACCGTACTGACAAGTCACGCCCCAGTACCCATACGGACACGAACACTGGTCCTTTTCGAAACAGCGTCCACCATTTTGACATTGACGTCGACATACAGCTTGGAAGAAATAATAAATAGAACGTTTGAACTAAGGACATCAAAACGAAACAATAAAGCTGGTGTCTTACCTGTTTGACAACGATCACCGCGGTATCCCTGTCGACATGAGCACATATTGTTTCGTACACATACTCCACCATTCCTGCATTGGGGAAAACATGTTCCTGTAATCAATAAGGCAGTTAGTTATCCGGTCCATCCCTCCATTCGTCGGTCCATCAGTCCTGTCCGTCGGTCTGTCAAATCCGTCCATCCGTCCATCCATCTGTATACGTACGTCCATTCGTCCGTGCGTCTATCGGTCCGTCCGTCCGTCTGTCCACCGATCCATCCGACAATCCATTCGTCCGTGCATCCGTCCCTTGATCCGTTCGTCGGTCCATCCGTCCATCCGCCCGCCGGTGGGTCCGTCCGTTGGTCCTTCCATCCATCCATCCATCCGTCCGTCTGTCGGTCTGTCCGTCGGTCAATCAATCAGTCACTAAGTCAGTCAGTCTTATCCCAAAACGCTCACCTTCTTCACATCTTGTCCCAAAGTATCCAGGAGGACAACGACATGTCCCTGGTTTCACACATAGTCCTCCATTGAGACATGGTAAAGTACATACAGCTGTAATGAAAAAAGTAAACATAGAAATAACAAGAGTACATCACATACAGAGTCCTTGGAACCGACTGCAAAATAGCCAGAAAATGTTTCTGAGCCCCAGACAGGAAACTGTAACTTTTAAATGACCGAATAGACGTTTGGGTCTGACTCTGGGGGTTTAAACAAGGCGGCTCAGCCGTTCATTAAACTATACATTTTTAACGGGAAATGCCCAAAAATTATATAAAGATTAAGAAGAACAAGTTCTTTTGAACAAATTCTTACAAACAATCGCCTACGAACCCTGTTCACAAGAATGACCTGCATAACCACGAGGACATCGGCACCTGTCGGGCGGAACACACCGTCCTCCGTTCAAACATCTAACGTGGCATCTTGCTAGAAAGGTAAACAGCATAACATAGTAGCACAATTGGCCATTTCCCAAAAGAGTTCAAGACTGGTGACGGGTTAGGAACGCCAGGGTAATTGGGATCGTTTGGAGGGACAGTTTCATTGTGCTTACGCTACCAAGCGTGAAATCTGTCCCTCCAAACGATGCCAAGTACCCTAGCGTTCCTAACCCGTCACCAGTCTTCAACTGTTTTGGGAAATGGCCAATTCAGACTCATTTGTGAGAGGAACCCCCTGGATACAGTAAGTGCTGCGTATGCAGTGCTTTGGATAGAGCAAAGCGAAAAAGTGTTAAACTGCCGAGATTTCTATTAACGAAATACTGACAAGGACTCCGCTCCAAATGTCAGTATTTCGTTTTTAAAAATCTCGACAGTTTTAATACCACCTTTTCACCTGTCCTGAGCAGTGGCGGATTACCTATGGGGCAAAGGGGGCATTTCCCCCCGGCCCCAGATTCTGACCGGCCCAAAAAAATGAGTGAATAAAAAAAGTATGCAGTTTCTCTTTGAAAGCCCAAACTAGTCTGAGAAAATCACACGCTATCTCAGCCACGGGTCCCCTTCTGTTTGAAAGCGGGAGGGGAGTGGCGCCTGATGTAGGCTAAGTATAAACCTCCGATGATCCGATCAACCTACGCTTTCAGTTCACCGTACTCCGGGGATGGCTCTCAGTTTGTGACCGGCCTTAAAATATTTTTGCCCCCGGCCCTGGGAAGGTTAATCCGGTACTGGTCCTGAGATAAACAGATCACAAATCTCGAAAAATTGAAGTAAAAGGTCCATTGTATAGTCATACTAAGAGTGAGTAAAATTAGTTGAGAGAGCTCTTGTGTACAATGGAAAGCGAGAAAAGGACGACAATCTGAATGTTTTATACCGAATTTCCTCTATTTACCCTGCGAGCAGAGCCTTCTTTTCCTTATTTCTTCGCTGAGAGAGAGGAATAAAAGTAGGCTCTGCTGTATTCGTGTTTGGCTTCGTCCAAGATTTAGGACGAAGTAACCCGTTTAACCGGTTCTCGTTTTGTTTTCTGCTCGGATTGGGACTGGGTTCGAGATTGTAACCAAGCAACTGACATACATGCTCAATAGAAACCAGTCACGAATACAGCAGAGCCTACTTTTCTTCCTCTCTCTCAGCGAAAAAATAAGGAAAAGAAGGCTCTGCTCGCAGGGTACCTCTATTAAGCCTCCTCTGGATGGCTTATTATTAGGCAGTGAAATAAACGGTCATATTGATCAATAGACTATAGATGAATAGAAAATAAACTTGTTTGCACCTTTCTCACACCTTTCCCCGTAGAAACCGAACGGACAGTAGCATTTGTCTGGAGAAATACAGCGACCACCATTCAGACATCTTCTCTTGCAAACCACTAAAAAAAAATATATTGTACGTATCTGTCAGTTTTCCTGTTGACAAAGAACAACAGACCTCGCTAACTATCATTTGATAAAGAAAAATATTTTTTTTGATAAAAAGTGAAAAAATGCAAAAAAATTAGGAAACGTAGAAAAGGTGGGATACCCTGCGAGCAGAGTCTTCTTTCCCTTAATAGGGAGCTTACGAATCGGAGACTTTTTTGGCGACGACGACTTTTCCACGCGGAAGTGCGGATTGCGCATGCGTAACCGGATATTACACCATGCGTCGCGTCGAGGAAAGAAAGGCGACGACGCTGAAATTGCAAATTTGAAGTCGTCTTGTTTTGATTAGGTAAATCGAGTTCGCTTGACAAGATTGGTATAATTTTTTATGATAAATCCTATACTCGTCCTCAAAGAAAGACCAAGGGAAGCTATTTTGCTTTAATTAGCTCGCTCTATACTCGTTCGCCTTATTAAATTTAGTCATGAACTTAGCACCTGGTGTCAACTCAGGACAGTCGTCAAGTGCCGATAAACAACCAACCTCTTCAAGGTAAGATATCTACGTTTTCTATCAAATTTTCCATGTTTAGCTTTGGCTGTACCGTTGAGATTCGTGGGACGGAAAGGATTTTTAATTTGTTCTTTGTTTCCTTTAGTTTATAAACATTAAAATCGTTACAGCCTCCTGGACAGCAAAAGCTTAAAAATCGATCTTGTAATTATTCTTGATAAACTCTTCCATGCCCGTTCTATAGTGATGGATGTTTTGTTTTTATATTTAGAAGTTCACAGATGAAGTGGACAGCGAAACATGATATCATGCTAGGCAGAGAAACTTTGTTATTTGAACTGTGGAAATACAAAAGTGGTAGCCGTGAGAAAGGCCAGTGTCTTGATAACATTGCTGAAAGCCTAAATCAAATCAAAGAGCTCCACTTTAATGTAAACCAGAAATCTGTTAGGGACAGATTAAAGGTTTTGGAGCGAGCTTTTACGAAGAAGGACCGCTTTGAGAAGAACGCCAGCGGGATTTCTCCAGAACAAACGGAGATTGATAACATCATGGAGGATTTCTTGGAGAGGAAGGAGGAACAGGAAAAGGAGTATGATAAAGTCTCTTCAGAAAGTCGTGAAAAAGCTGAAAAGGACAAAACATCTGCTGAAACAATGCGTAACATGGCTATGCAGCGTCTGTCCGAAACTAAACGATGTAGCGAAGATCGTCCAAAAAAGAAAAGAAAGTCTAGTGGTGGAAATGACACAATGCATTATCTCGAGACTCTACAGGAAAAGGCAGCAAAAGATTATGAAATCCAAAAACAAACAAAAAAATGAAAGAAAAACGTCACGAGGCCATGTCTAAACAAAGTGAATTGCTGATGCAACAACAACAGGATATGATGAAGAATTTTCAACAGCAACTGGCAAGTCAACAAAAGCAATCGGAGCAAATGATGCAGATGTCAATGATGCTAATGCAGCAACAACAGGAACAGAATCAAGCTTTATTAACCATTATTGCCAAAAGAGATAAGTAGATATAAACTACATGATTAGCATCCATTGTTTAATACCCCATTCACAACAAATTCAAACATGCTTATTAACACTGATTTAAGCTTATTATATACAGTACCTTATTGGTTTTAAAATATTCTGTGATTCAAAGCCTAATTGCTAGGCATTTTTAACCATAAATTTGTTCGAAAATTTACATGGAGATATTACAGTCAATATGTTTAATCATGTTGGAACTTCAAAACTAACAAATAACATTTTCATTGAACATGTTTGATTGTGTGAATGAGGTAGTGTCTAAGTTATATTTAAATGTTCAAAATTAAAGGTTTTGTTTATTTAAAACTGAGCAAATATCAGTATTTTTTTGTTGTTTCAACTGTAGCATTGGCACGTGTTTGTATCTAGACTTATACATCTAGAAGAATAAAGTTGATATTAATTATAAAAATAAATGATCAAAATTATTAGAATGTCTTGATCCCGTATAGTATGAGTAGCATAAGTTAATAATATATAGTAATAATAATAATATATAGCATATAACTACTTTGTACAACTACTATACCATAAACTTCGGAAAATAATTTCTAAAAATTTGGTACATATATTTATCAGGGATGTACCTATGTTAGCTGGGTGGGACCAAATTTCCAAGTGCCTTGCGCTTGTGGAACATTTTAGAATACCACCCCAGCACTTATTGAGGCAAAGCAGAAAATTCAATATATTCAATATCTAACAATGTTTTATATTTATAATGAGGTAAACACTCAACATTCACTCCAAGTCAACAGTGGCGTAGCCAAGGGGGGGTGAGGGGGGCGGTCACCCCCCAATGGTCTCCAAGACTGTTCTCATGAAAAGTTTAAATCCGTGGAGAAACTTATAGGGGGGGGGGGGGGAGGTACAGTTGTTTTAAGTCCAAGTGAGTAGATAGTGATGTGTTATATGTATTGCAGTCATGCATATGCTATAAATTACAATAAGGGTCTATACAAAATGACTCAAACCTGTTTTTATATTTACGACTAAATCTAAAGATATTCTGGTGCATATCATTCTATGTTCTGGTTTGATTTTAACAAAATTATGTAATTTAAGGCTTTCATTTTACTCTTAAATACTTGCCTCAAAATGCAGGAAATAGTGTTTCAGAGACCCTAGAAATCCAAAATTTTCCGGGGGGGGGGGGGACATGCCCCCAGACCGCCTAGGAGACCAAGGTTCTCACCCCCCCAAAACCCAAGACCCTGGCTACACCACTGCAAGTCAAATAAGCTAGGCCTGGTTTCCATAAGATCATCGGAATCATCTCAATTGCCCAAATCTCTTCAATTGGTTGAAAGATATCTTGCATCTTTATCACACAATCTGATTGGATGGATTCAGGTGATTGGGACAATTGAGATAATCTTATGGAAACCAGACTTCAGGAAATTTTTACCCAGTCCTCATTTTTGACTGGCTAAACTCTGCATTATATATAATGTATGTCCTGTAAACAGTACCGTACATGGTAAATCTTCTCAAACAAAGTATTCATCTAAAGTAGGTGGGTCAACACCAAAATACTGCGATGTTGTAGATTTATACAAAATGGAACGAGCATTTTGTATAATGGTACAAGCTATATACATTTTACCAACTGCACTTAACCCTATTTTCAAGTTCTTCTTGAAATCTAGAAATTTGAAGTAATTTACTATATCATTGAATAGCCATTCAACAGATACTCGTGCTGCACTCATTGACTTGTTGTAATCTCTCTGCTGGGGTGTCAATGCAGCTCCTCTAAATGGTGCTTGTAAATGGACACGTAGAGGGTATGCTGGATCACCATAAACACACAAGGGGAGTCCAGCTGGTGTAAAGGAGAATCTTTCGAGATCTTCTAGAAGATGAGAGGATGCAAGCATGCCACTGTCGTGCCGTTTGCCTTCTACTGGACCATAAAGATTTCCAACAAGTCCATTTGGCAATGCAATTGCCTGGAACTTGATGGAATGGACCCTTTTATGTCCATTGTAGAGTACTCGTTGGTTGACACCTGGCCTACATACTGGGCGAACCGTACCATCAATGAACCCCCAGCAGTTATCCAAAGCAGCCCCAGACCTATGTATTGCATCAGTGTATTGAACAAGGTTTGCAGGTGATAGTAAATTATGGTTGTAGGTTGTGAGTAGTGGGTGCCATTGATCATAAATCAAATCCATCATGTGGTTTGTTATTATGCTGAGCTGTGGAACTGGGCGAGCAAATCTACTAACCATATCACCGTATCTGCAAGGATATGCAAAGCGTTTGAGAAACATGCATAATGCTGGGATGGATTGTACAACCAATCCATTATAAGTTTTAATTGTAGGTGGCAGGCGAAGTGCATCAGCTAGAGAATATATATCGTTTCTAAAAAATCGAAATTCTGCTTTACATTCATCATCGGTCATGTCATCTAAGTCAAATTTGTCATAAGTCCAGTAGGGGAAATCTGGGTTTCGGGAGATGTTTTCGTTGTAAAGCAAAATAAATTCTTCATCACTCAGCATTCCATAAATGTGAGATAGCATAAGCAGCTCCCTTATATCTCTTAAACCTGGCATTCTCTGTACTGAAAAAGTATAAACATAGAACATCGCATAAGATTTTGTTGAGTTTTGGCGGCTTCTTTACGACCTTTCAATTTTTAGAAATGTTCTTATTAAAAGCTTTCACTTATTCCTTTTAATCAGGGGTACAAAGTATAAGAACAGCACAAACGACAGCAAAGTTTAATAATTGTTCAAATTACCGGTGTTTTATGATTATCGTTCTTCGCAACTGGGCAAATCAGATCTCAAGTCGCAGTCGGCCATTCGTAAGTTGAATTTGGCGCGAACGCGACTGTGACCTCGACTCAGACCTCCACGTCCACAAAAGTCGTCGTCGCCAAAAAAAGTCGTCGATTCGTAAGCTCCCTAGTTCTTCGCTGAGAGAGAGGAAGAAAAGAAGGCTCTGCTGTATTCGTGACTGGTCGCCATTGCGCATGCATGTCAGTTGCTTGGTTACAATCTCGAACCCAGTCCAAATCAGAGCAAAAATTACAAAACATGAACCGGTTAAACGGGTCTTAAACAGGTTACTTCGTCCTAAATCTTGGACGAAGCCAAACACGAATACAGCAGAGCCTTCTTTTCTTCCTTTCTCTCAGCGAAAAAATAAGGATAAGAAGGCTCTGCTCGCAGGGTACTATTATGCCAGATGCTTTGCTTATAGTAATTTAAAAAACCCTTGCTTGATACTGTACATGTTTGTGACGCAGAATAGAGGCATTTACATGGCCAGCAAATTTATAACAATTTTACCAAGTTAAATAAAGAGTGTTCATGACATATGGTAGAAACACGTTCGCACTGTGTGGCGTTTAGAAGCTTAGTACAACTCGTGTCGTGTAAGAGAATTGTAATGTTATAAAAGGATTTCAATGAACTGTACCTCTTGAGCAAGTGGCACCAAGAAACCCCTGAGGACACTGGCACACCCCAGGCTCTAGGCATGTCCCTCCATTCATACAAGCAATCTTACAGAGCACTTAGAAATAGAGTATAAAACACTATATTACAAGACGATAACCCAACACAACCGCTCACGACGACTTACCATCCGGCCTTAGAGCCATTTATAGGAGGCTGGGGAAATGGGGTTGACTTAGAACCAAAGCGAAGAAACCTCGGCCCATATAGTCAATAGAAATATACATAGTCTGAAAGCATAACAAAAGACATTGTTTATGTTTTTGTTCAGTCTGGGCACTTTCTGAACCCATTGTATTTTCTGTGCCATGAAGCAGTCATCCAATAGCAACGTTTGGGTTGATGTTGATTAAATATTAATAATAAACCAAACCCAAAAGGATTTGTGCACCTTCATCTCTCACCAACATAAAGCGTAGCTCTAAGTAATATGGGGCATTTCACTCGATTACATAGCATGTTCTAAGGATTTTGGGTGAAGGAAAATTCGAGTGTAGAATATATACATTTTAAGATCAAACAGATACCAGTTGCGAAAAATGCAACTACACAGGCCTTCCGGCCGGCAGGAATTGAACCCACGACCTTGCGATTCTAGTGCAATGCTCTCGGAAGGCCTGTGTAGTTGCATTTTTCGCAACTGGTTCCGGTTTGGTCTTAAAATGTATATATTCTACACTCGAATTTTCCTTCACCCAAAATCCTTAAATCGTAGCTCGATTGTTAGCCCTTTTGAAGTTTGCCGGGCTTGCAGACCATGTTTACTTCTTTGACTAGGCTCAGCTATAGTCAGCCTTTCTCAACAATATTTTCCCTCGCCATTTCCCATCTCCCCAAACCCATCGCAGATTTAGCACCCACCAAAGATGACTCGCACGCGCGACTTACCTTGACAGTTGAAGCCATTGCCATAGTAACCACGAGGACATTCTCCGCAATGGATCTCGGAATCGATGATAGAGCATTTCACGCCGGGAGAACAAAACTGCCGAGGACACGGAGATATTAATTTGTCCGCTTTTTCTGCAATAAATAAAGATACAGAGTTGTATTAAATGTGTATGTAATCCTTTCCCCACCCCGCAACCCCCCCCCCCCCGGTTTGATCTTACCTGGCTTACACTGGACTCCATCACCGACAAAGCCTGAAGGACAATCACCACATTTGAACGTGTTCTCCACATTAGCACAAGAAACTCCTTGGAAACAAGGTGATTTTGAGCACGGTCTGCCATCAATCTCACATAGTGTACCGGAGAAACCTTGATCACACGTACAAAAGAAAGTTCCCTCGTAGGCTGAAGAACAACGACCATGTACGCAAGGATTAGACGCGCAGATATTGAAGCGTTTTTCACATAGCACGCCAACGTAGCCGCTATTGCACTCGCAACGAAAATCACCGCGCGATTCCACCACGCATGCTCCGTGAACGCAAGGGTTTGAATGACAAGCGTCTCTCTTTTTCTTACACAATGGGCCAGTGTATCCAGTGGAACAATCGCATGAAAATTTCCCGTCGCCATTCGCTGTACAAATACCATTCTCACAAGGATTTGGCTCGCAAGGGTTCGTCTTTTGGTCGCAAAGTAGGCCGTGGTATCCTGGGTTACAAGAACACTTGAAGGAGTTATCAGTGGTAATGCATAGACCGTTGACACATGGTTTAGAGTCACATGGTTGTCTTCGTCTGTCGCAATGGTTGCCAAAGAAACCTTTCAAGCACCGACACACGGGGATGCCGTTCTCAATGATACATGTACCGTTACCACAGTCAGATGATGCGCACGCAGAAACATTACACAGCGCGCCACTATACCCAGCATAGCAACGGCAAACGAAATCGTCATCAGTATCTATGCACCGCCCATGTGCGCAGGGATTCATTTCGCACGGGTTACGCTTAATGTTACAGTTAAGACCCGTGTAACCCTCGTGACACACGCATGTTGTTCCGCGTGGAGTAGCCACGCACCGGCCATAGACACAATCGATGGTACAAGCAACGTCACACTGCTCACCCGAGAAACCCTTTCGACAAGCACACCGCTGACCACGTAGCGTTGATTCGCAGACACCATTGACGCACGGCTTGTTGCCGCAGTATACACCGGTGAGGTTACAAAATTTCCCGTGGTGCCTCGGAGAGCAAATGCATTGCATGCTAGTTCCCAGTACTACAACACATCTGCCACCGTGACACGGATTAGGGGAGCAAGGCGTTCTCTTGTCAGAACAAAGCTTTCCATAAAAGTCCTCGGGACAAATGCATTTAAAGGAGTTCTCCCCACTCTCCTTACAAGTACCCCTGACACAGGGATTTTTAGAGCAAGGACCAGCTTCGGTCTCACAAAGACGACCTTTGTAAAACTTTGGGCACTCGCATCGGAAGCCGCTGGTCAGGTCTACACACGAGCCTCGTTTACACGGATTTGAAGAGCATGCTGGGATCTTGACGCCACATGCGTTTCCATGGTAACCAGTATCACAAATACACCGGAAATTGTCACCGTTATTTACACACGTGCCTCGTTTACACGGATTTGAAGAGCATGCTGGGATTTTGACGTCGCACGTGTTTCCATGGTAACCACGATCACAAATACAACGGAAGTTGTCGCCGTTGTTTACACAAGTGCCGTAGAGACAGGGGTTGGATGAACAAGGCAAAATCTTGAGCTCACAGTGGAGGCCTTTGAAGGAGTCTGGACATAAACATTGGTAAGTACTGTTGGTTGTTTTGGGACATTTGCCTCCATTTCTACACAAGCATCGCCGGATGATCACATCGATGTATTTAGCAGCCGATCGACCACACTCGTCTGTTGCCAAGAGTTGAATAGTTCTTGTCGACTCCTTCTCGGGCTTCCATCGGAATTCTCCGTTCGTGTTGAGCTGAGCCTGTGGGACATCGTGGGTTATTTTCATTGGTCGGTTTTCAGGATCGGTAGCTTTGACAAGGAAGGTGACCAAGTCATTCACAAATACAGTTATGGTGTCTTTAACAGGAGAGATGAATATGGGAGGAAGATTATCTGCAACGGAATTCAGAAAATAAAATGCGTAGTGAAGTATGAGAAAACATTTATCAGTTCTTCAGTTATATATTTAAATATCTTTATTGTTATTGTAATTTAAGCTATAGGTCACTAACGTAATTGGCTCAAGCTGTGTTAGTGTTCCTGTGCCGTTGCATATTTTTTCTTTACTTTGTTAATCCACCAACGGCGGCCGAAGTTAAATAAATAATAAATAAATAAATAAATAAATAAATAAATAAATAAATAAATAAATAAAGGTGTTCATAAGACCATTCCATTTCAATTACCAATAAATCGCACGGTACATTAATATGTACGTGTTAGTATGTGTTACCCTTTTCAAATAAAGTTTCCACCCATCCATCCACCCACCCAAACACCTACCCACCATCCATCGGTCCGTCCGTCCGTCCGCTCGCTCGCTCGCTCCCCCACTCACTCACTCACCTCAAAATGCAATTAAAACAGTACAACCAACCTTCACGTTGACTCCATTTGCGAGGATTTTTTGTCGAAGAACATCTCAAGCAACGATTTTTTTGGGGAATGTCGCCATGAATGAAACAACGTGATTCGATATCACATGTTCCAGGCTGTTGCAATGAAGAGAAGAGAAATTAAGAAAAAGAAATAGGAGAAGAGAGGCCAAAAGAGGAGGATGGGAAAAAAGGGAGGAAGAAAAAACAGAAGTGAGTGAGTGAGTGAGTGAGTGAGTGAGTGAGTGAGTGAGTGAGTGAGTGAGTGAGTGAGTGAGTGAGTGAGTGAGTGAGTGAGTGAGTGAGTGAGTGAGTGAGTGAGTCAGAGTCAGTCAGTCAGTCTGAGTCAGTGAGTGAGTGAGTGAGTGAGTGAGTGAGTGAGTCAGAGTCAGTCAGTCAGTCTGAGTCAGTCTGAGTCAGTCAGTCAGTCAGTCAGTCAGTCAGTCAGTCAGTCAGTCAGTCAGTCAGTCAGTCAGTCAGTCAGTCAGTCAGTCAGTCAGTCAGTCAGTCTGTCAGTCAGGTAGTCAGTCAGTCAGTCAGTCAGTCAGTCAGTCAGTCAGTCAGTCAGTCAGTCAGTCAGTCAGTCCGTCAGTCAGTCAAGGTCAGATCAGGTCAGGTCAGTCAGTCAGTCGATTCTTTGTTGTTGTTTTTTATTTGTCTATCCAAGCTACAATTCCACCACCCAGAGATCTTAATCATCAGAGCCATCATAACTTTACATTCCAGACATTAAACTTTACCTTGATAATACAATATCCAGTGCTACTACAGTTTTGACACAAACTGTCATAGCTGATTCTCAAAACAGGCTTACTCCACTCATACCCATCGTTGGAAACTCTTATGTACAAAGCTTCTTGTGATTTCGCAATATCAGATCGTCTGTTTCGTGGAATTGTGCAGATCACACCTCGTTGGCTGTAAAATAAGGCCTTTGCAGTAAACATTCGTTCTTTATCTTCTTTCCACGTATTGCCGCTCCTCTATAAATTGAATGAAATTGACTCATAATTCAGATAAAAGCTTACGAATTGGATGTTCTTCGATCCCCAACCGGAACTCGAACCCACAACCTTCTGATGGCCGGTGAGATGCCCTGACCATTGAGCAACTGAGATTCAGATGATTTGAACGTAGGTTAAGTCAGTGATGGATTTACAGGGGGGTGCGGGGTGCGCACTTACTCAATTAGTGCCTTGCTGCAGTGGGATGCGACGTGGCTTTTCATTGAAAATGTCAATCACATTTCTAATGTCTAGCTTCCTTGTGATATCCCTAATAAAACGTCCACTTTATCCCTAAATTTATTTGACATCTTCCAGGTTTGATAAAATGCGCTGTTGAAAACACGATTTAAAACTTTTAAATATTTCTTCAAAGTACCGTCAGAATGCAGGAAATGCCATTTCCCCCTAGGAATGGTTTGACTAAGGTTAAAAAAATTCTAGATCCGCCCCTGCAACACCCCCTCCCCCCTACCATATCAAGCTGCATCCATCACTGGGTTAAGTTCAAATCATCTGAGTCCCAGTAGCTCGATGGTTAGAGCGTTTCACTGGTGATCATGCAGAAGGTTGTGGGTTTGAGTTCTGCGCTTGGGAGCTCAGAAATTTTCTGAGTAAAATCTATGGTAAAATGGATCGAAGAACATTTACACTCAATTCTCATATCCGAGCTAGCATATATCTGTCTCATCTCATACGAGCTTTCAATAGAAATTTAACATGATAAACACATGACTATACACAAATGAAGTACCTGAACAGGAGTGAACGAGCAAGATATAGATTTTGAATTTAAGAATGGTGTTCCAGTAATAAATATTTCTTCACACATTTCGTAGCGATCATCACATAACGGATCTTCTAACGGAAACAACTTGGGAGGTGTGTTTAAAGGAACAGAGCAATCGGTAGAACCATAACCTGAAATGATATCAAGGTAAGCAGTAAGTTAAAATATATAAGTGTCATCGTGAACAATATACGCGTAATAGAAACGAGAATTTGTGGTCACAGCACGTTTGTTATTTATTGCTTAGCTTTAGACCTGTTGACTCAGACCTTTATCAGAGCAAAATTTACAATTTGTCACCATGCAAGTAAATTCAAATAATTAATATACGCTTAATGTTCGCCCTAGAAAGTCTGTTAAAGGGTATTGGCAATAAAAATTAAATTGGTCCCATTTGAAAGAACTCGTCAAATGGTATAAGAAGACCTTTTGTAATTTTTCTGTATCTTTCTTGTGTTTTGAAATATCTCGACTAAAGACAGCGTGCTGTCCGCCATCTTGTTGTAATATTGGGTCTAATTAACTAGGAAATTGGTGACGTCACAAGCAGGGTAAACCTGATGAAACTACTTCGTGGGTGACCAAATTTCCACGGAAGGCTTTTTAAATGTTGTGGGTCAATTTAAAATGGAAATAGCGCAACAAAATCGAGTTTCTAGCTCATACTGTCATAAGGTCGGCAAGATAAAAATTTAACTTTACCCTGCTTATGTCGTCATATGCATAATTTTGCATATCGAAAATAATTCCAAGATGGCGGACAGCACGTTGTCTTTGGTCGAAATATTTCCAAAACCAAAACAGATACGGAAAAATTGTAAAAGGTCTTCTTATATATCATTTGACGAGTTCTTTCAAATGAGATAAACTTAATTTTTATTGCCAATACCCTTTAAAGTGCCTATGCAATATTTGGGGATTTTACATATTTAGGATATTTGGAACCTTCTGAGAAGATTCGTAATATATCTTCCTTTTCTAAAATTTCATCTTCATGGACTTTTTGGCTGTTAAAGTTGACGGAAGTGACGTCAAAGAAGGAATCTGCAAAGTGGTTTCATATAGACAAATTCCTCTTTTGACGTCACTTCCGTCAACTTTAACAGCAAAAAAAGTCCACGAAGATGAAATTTTAGAAAAGTTAGATATATTACAAATCTTCTCAGAAGGTTCCAAATATCCTAAATATGTAAAATCCCCAACCATTGCATAGGCACTTTAAGGCTGTTTCCCATTAGGTGCGTTTTTCCCGCACGGGCGAAGCGTGCACTGTTCAGTTCGGTTTGAAAGTTGAAAATTTCCAACTTTCAAAGCCCGCTCCGCCCGCGCGGGCAAAGCGAACGTAATTGGGGCTACAAATCGGTACCTAGCTAATATACGACGGTAGGAATAACTTCGCTTACCGTTATAACACATTGGGCTTTACCTTCGTTGCATTTGCAGTTGCCATAGTAACAGTGTCCGTTCCTACCACATCTGTCCTCACACAAGACACTCTTCCATTCTGCCAATAAGCTATGGTTGTCATCGTACTCGTCCAATTTCTGCTCACAGTGTCGTGTGATTGCTTTACGGTTGGATTTCAGCAAAGTGTGATCAAGACCTTCCTTATGAAATAGAAGAAGAAGTTAAAATAAACAACTTAAACAGCCATGAACTAAGGAGAGAAAACGTTAGGGGACCATTGCTCCCACAGCTGAGCTACTTTGACGCAGATGGTAAGGTATAAGATTGAAGTGGGTTTAGTGAAACTAATTTGAACAGCCATGTGTAGCGTCAGTGGTTAGCGCAGGTGGTTCTCGCTTGTGCAGCCCGGGTTCGATTCCTGCCCAATGGAGTTACATTCAAATTTCTCCTTGGCCGCATGCGACATTAGTGCTTCTAGTTTGACTCTACCAATTTTTCTCAGATTTTCTCTGGGTGTTCAAATTTCCTCTTGTAGTAACACTAGATCAATGGGGAATGACCCATACTAGACCTCTAAAAAGAACAGTTTAGATACGACTAATAGGGTTATCCAGTATATAAATATAGTTAGTAACACTTGCAATGGGCCTTATACTAGACCTCTATAAAGAACAGTTTAGATATGATTGATAGGGTTATTCAGTATTAAGTTAGTGAAGTATACGCGAGAAAAACCTTTTACCTGGATATCTTGCAGGCAAATTTGCCACATGTTCTTCCATATAGTTTCCCCAAGAACATTCTTACAAGCCAATAGTGCATCTGTTCCATTTAAAATTGATGCACAGATCTCGAGTCTTCGACCATAAGGCAAACTCAGTCTAGGACCATCGGCTTGTAAGCTTTTATCGTGGCTTTCGTCTGAGCTTGAACGGAGAGAAACGTCCTTCTGTAGGGTTCGTTGCTTATCGATAATTTTCTGTGTGATATCGTGACTTCCATCTTCGAGTGCCAAACGAGATGTTGATGGCGGACAATCTAGCCTCGAGAGGTTTAAAGTTTTAAGACCAGAACAAGCGCAGAACTTTTTGTGTGTGGTAGGAGGAGAATTTACAGGAAGGATAGAACTGGAAAATAAACTATCGCTGTCTTTTATTTTTCTGAAAAAAAATATTAAAAATACAATCAAAGGTACGAAATTGCATACAGAAGCATACAGAACATATTACATTTTTCAAAATTCAAGGAGTTTCTTACAAATTGTTTACCTTGATAGTTTGTCTGGAGTAGTTGAGTCAATATTTAACCCTCGGCAAAGACCATGAGAATTATCAAGTTCTATTGTTGTAAGGTGAATATTAATGCCCCACTCGAATTCATCGACAGTTATTTGAGAGCCTGATGATAGCTGGAACTGAAATGAAAATGAATATTTCGTTAAGTGTTTTGCAAAGAAGGGAGAGAAAGTAGGATGTAATGAAAGACAAATAGAAATAAAATAGTAAAAGAAAATAAATATTGGGGAAGAAGACGAGATAAGGAGAAGAGAGCAAGAAGAGTCGTATAACGTTCTCAAACCTTGCTCAGAATAGGATTTCAAAGAAGGAAAGAAAAAAGAAGAAAGGAAAGAAGAAAGGAAGGAAAGGAGGCAGGCAGAAAGGAGGGGAAAAGGGAAGAATAAAAGGAAAGAATGTAGGAAGAAAGAATAGAAGAAAGGAAGGAAGAAAAAAGGGAAGGGAGGAAAGGAAGAAAGGAAGGGAGAGAAAAGTAATAAAAAAGGAAGGAAGAAAGGAATGAAAGAAGGAACGAACGAAAGAAGGAAGGAAAAAAGGAAGGAAGGAATGAAGGAAAGAAGGAAGGAAAGAAGGAAGGAAGAAAAAAAGGAAGTAATGAAGAAAGGAAGAAAACAAGGAAGGAAGGAAGGAAGGAAGGAAGGAAGGAAGGAAGGAAGGAAGGAAGGAAGGAAGGAAGGAAGGATGAAAAGAAGGAAGGAAGAAAAGAAGGAAAGAAGGAAGGAATGAAGGAAGGAAGGAAGGAAGGAAGAAAGAAAGGAAGAAAGGAAGGAAGAAAAGAAGGAAGGAAGAAAAGAAGGAAGGAAGGAAGGAAGGAAGGAAGGAAGGAAGGAAGGAAGAAAGGAAGGAAGGAAGGAAGGAAGAAAGGAAGGAAGGAAGGAAGGAAGGAAGGAAGGAAGGACGAAAAGAAGGAAGGAAGAAAAGAAGGAAGGAAGGAAAGAAGGAAGGAAGGAAGGAAGGAAGGAAGGAAGGAAGGAAGGAAGGAAGGAAGGAAGGAAAGAAATAAGGAAATAAAAAGCGTACTGTAAATGATTTCCCGCCGTTTGATTCGATAACTCTTGCGCGTTGATGAAGGGGAAGTTTGGAGCGCACAATAATACGTAAACTGGTTTGTTTGTATTGACCATTACACATATCTGCCACGATGACGTCATTGCCTTCACGAACAGCAACTGCGCATGGGCATGTAGATATGTCATTGCACCGCCATTTCCGTATCTGAACCTAAACGACAAACATACAACATTTGAATTCAATACACAAGTGAATACTCAATGCTGAGTCAATAGAAGTGAACTAGAGTACCAACCTCTAATGCTGCAGAGACACTGCGATAGAAGATAAAAGTCCCTTCACCCAAATGTTTGAAATAACTATGAAAAATAGACCAGATATTAGAAAATGCCAAGTGTGGACTATATTTAAAATCAGGAATGCGTATGAACCAATCGGTTGAAACTGGCGATCAGAAAACAATTTTAGCCCAGTAAACACGTGTTTTGGCATCTATGCATATTAACCAAATTTCAACCAGTATACTAGTCTAATTTTAATGATTAGAGAAATGATATTATTATTACGTTTTTCATGTGAAAAGGCCCGAATTTGTCTAGTACCTTCCGTCAAAAGTCTTGATGTTGGATGTTGACATGGAATAACAGGTGAAGCGTGGAGTTGGTTTTAAAATTACCTGGAAGAAAAAAAACTGTGTAACAAGCCTGAAGAACGACTGGTGATAATAGTTATGACGATCATGATCACGATTATGACGAATGATAATGGTGGTGATGACGATGATTATGATGATGATTTAAGGTAAAACGATGATTATGGTCATGATAACGATGATAATGGTGGCGATGATGATAATGGTGGCGATGATGGTGAAAATCATGACGACTATGGTAATGTAAATGATGATGATGACGGTAATAATGATTATAATGGTGATAATGATGATTATGGTGGTGATAATGATTATAATAATGATTATGATGGTGATAATGATGATCATGACCATGGTGATCTGACGATCATGATGACTATGGTAATGATGATAATAGTAATTTATTGTAATTGTAACAATGATGTTAATGACCATGGTGATGATTATGATGGTCCTAGGATAATAGCGAAACAATGGTGGTGGTACCTGTGTCGTAATGATAGTGACGACAATGATAATAACGTGACAATGATAGAAATATTATCGCTGGTGACATACGCATGCAGTCATACATGAGAACATATCCGCAAATAAAACTTACGTCAACTATTGTAAAATTCGTATCTTTCCATAAGGCATCGCTGGACGAAACAGGACCAAGTTTAATGCGTAATCTGATATCAGAGTTCCTAAGGTTTTTCCCAGCTTGAAGTCGTATCGTATCTATTCCACAACCAATCGTATTTCGACTGCAACGTTTAGGAGTAAACAACAAGGAACACTTTGACAAGGTAAAGTAAGAGTCAAGATTCACTCGTTTCCCAGACCCGACATCTGTGTAAAATAAAAAATCACGGCAACAATAGAAAAAAGGGAAAAGACCTACAGACAGACAAATAGACAGAGTCAAACAGAAACAGACAAACAAACAAACAAACAAACAAACAAACAAACAAACAAACAAACAGACAAACAAACAAACAAACAGACAGACAGAGACAAACAGACAAACAAACAAACAGACAGACAAAGATAGACAAACAAACAAACAAACAAACAAACAGACAGAGACAAACAGACAGACAGACAGACAAACAAACAAACAAACAGACAAACAAACAGACAGACAGACAACAAACGGACCAACAGAGAAAAACAGACCGACAGACTGACAGACAGACAGACTTGGGCACTACCCCAACCGCAAACCCACTACAACTGGCACAATCACTACCACAACCAATTCAACCGTACCTACCCATAAGAGATGTGGTAAGCGCTATACTGAGTGAACAATTGGAATTTTTCTTGGGACATACCACAGGCAATGTTATAGTAAAAGCGACATCGAGATTTTGAGAGCGAGTAAGCACCGTCGTAGACGAATAATGAACCTTTAAAAAATAAAAAAATATATAGCTAATGACAAACAAGGCTAACTTCTTTCCTTATTGCTAATAGGCTTGATTTCCAGCCGTCCTCCGAGATCTGACTGGAAATCGAGCCTAGAAGATAGTCTCTACGACTGATAGCGACATGATAGTGAGAGCCATGATCGCAATATCGCAGAAAAGTACCTTAATTCCAAGGTGATATATTTTACTTGATAACGTAGGACTTTTGATATCCTTAGTTGATCGGAAAAACGAGCTGACTTCGCAAACAACCTGATAAGAATAGAATAGAATAGAATAGAATAGAATAGAATAGAATAGAATAGAATAGAATAATTTATTTAACCACGTTTCGCCTATGAGCTATTAAAGCTCGTTCAAAATACGATCGTGAGAATTACACTACATTACATTACATAAAACAACCTTAAACGATTAAAATCAACTGAATACTTAACCTTTAAGTATTCAGTTGATTTTAATCGTTTAAGGTTGTTTTATATAAATAGCACTAAAAACTAAGTTTGTCTAATTTGAAAGAACTCATAAAATTGTAATAGAACATCCTTTACAACTTTTTCGCATCTCTCTTCGTTTTCAAGATATTTCAATTTATTTGATATGTAAATGAGATGGTCTCTGACGTCAGGTGTGGGGTAAAATATTTTCACATGTAGCAAAACCAGTTATATCTCTAAGTTTGTTCAGCGAAATCATTTGAAACTGCATGTGCACATAAGAACTCCTTGCGACGCTGAACATTTCATGTTAGATATGTAAGTGATTTTGCTCTGTATGAAAATATTTTACCCCACTCCTGACGTCAGAGACCATCTCATTTACATATCAAACAAATTGAAATATCTTGAAAACGCAGAAAGATACGAAAAAGTTGTAAAGGATCTTCTATTACAATTTTATGAGTTCTTTCAAATTAGACAAACTTAATTTCTGTTGCCAATCCCCTTTAACATCACTATTCAAGTCAATCCAAAGTTCCTTACAGCAACATTGTCAGTGGCGTGGTGGGCCAAGGCCCCCCAGCTGGGGTTGCAGAAGGGGCGCCAAAACTTAACAAAATAAACCTATTTCTTTGTATAGCTAGGTTCAATGGGGGATATAAAGATCTGAAATCTGTAATCTTTTGTGTTTTCTATGAAGTTTCATAATCTTCAGAATTCTGTAAAATCTCACTCCAAAATGAAGGAAATGGCATACCAGAGATTCTAGATTTCAAACTTTTCCGGGGGAGCATGCCCCCGGACCCCCCTAGAGGTTTGGCGCTACTTCGCCGCTTGCATTAGCGTGGTCTTTGTTGTAATAATGGCCACCCCAGCCTGAAACTTGCCACCACGCCACTGAACATTGTCGACCTTACCGTGTCTCCCAAAGCAACAATGTGCCTCTCTGGTATGAGCAATGTGTCACAATAGCGTCGACTTGTTTCAAGTATACGGACTGTTCGCCTCACCAGTGCACCATTCTCTTGTTTCTCAAGTTTGACAATACTAAAGAAGTATTTAATATTTTCGTTCTTTGGTATTGTCCCATACAACAAACACCGTAAATAAAGATAAGGTCTTGTTGGTCTTCCTTGGTAAGCATAAAATGGGTACAGCTGCAGCACGTCGGGTAATTTGGGGTACGAATCTAGAAAAAGATAATAAATAGGTTGCATACATCAAGAATGTTGACATTTACAAATATACAAAAACTTCACAACAACATTGAAATTTAATTATATTATCTACCTTTGCAGTTTGGTTTATAACCAGTTTTTCCAACTCCACAATGACCTTTCGTAACTAAAAACGTGGACCAGTAAAGTCGTGAACTTAGGGCGCTTTCCAATTGACAAGGTTAGACCGGTCAGTCCGGCCAGAATGAACTTGCTTTTGATTAGGACCAAATTTTCCAGTCAGACCATCCCAGGCCTCAAACGAATCGTGTTCCATTTAACTGAACTGACCGGTCTAACCGTGTAAATGGAAAGCCCCCTTAGTTCCTTCCATCTATCTTGCCTGCCTGCCTAACTTACTTCTATCCTACCAGCCTGCTCGACTTCATTACATATTTTTGCTATTCTGTGCATGTTGGTCTGTCCGTCCGTCCTTCCTTCCTCCCGTCCGTCGCCTCGTCCGTCCTCCCGTCTGTCCTTCCGTCCGTCCATCCGTTCTCCCGTCCGTCCGTCCGCCCTTCTGTTTGTCGATCCATCCATTCCTTGATTCATTCCTTAATTAATTCCTTAATCCATTGCTTAATTCATTCATTCATTCCTTCCTTCCTTAAAATGTCCCAAGTCAATAAATGCAAAATGTCACGACAAACATACCATTGGCACAGTGCGATGTGGGACATGCGCCAGTTCTTCGTAGACGGTAGACCTTAAAGTCACCGCAGTGACGGACAAACACCGATAATTTCCAAAAACAACAAATTTGACTTTGGTCTACAGTCCAAGTTGCACAAGCATTAATTTGAACCTGTTTCCCAACTTCTATAACATCTGCCTGGGGAAGCCATATGAGGGACGAACTGCCACATTTATTCGCCTCAGGACACGTCGTTGGTAATTCCGCTGGTTGACCTCCTAACGTAAATCGATACCAAGCACGCGAGATATTCTTGTCACAAAGAAGGCTAGGTCCAACACGTTCCTTTCTCAGATCTCTGAGAGGATCATCCAATGTCCGATAAACGTTGGGCTGGCATTGAGGGAAATCTAAATAAGAGTCGCAACATATTAAACTTGAATAATATCCTGACTTAAAATGGGCTATGTCACCCTATTAAAGTGCCTATGAAACGAAAATTAAGTCTGTCTTATTTGAAAGAACACTTAAAATGATAGAGTAATATCTTTTGCAGTTTTTCGTTTCCTTTCATTGCTTTGTTCTCGAGATATTTCAGTTTGTTTGACATAAATGTCGCATGTTGCGACGTCACACGTGCATAATGAGTTATCGAAAAACGTTATATATCTTTGCTATTGTCAAATATAATCACTTGAAAATCTACCTGTTTAGTGTTCTGGGCGAAACACACGCACATGCTTCGCTCGAATTATTTTGGTTTGATAATAGCAAAGATATATAACTTTTTTCAATAACTCATATTATGCACATGTGACGTTAAATTGTTTAATTTGCATATCAAACAAACTGAAGTATCTCAAGAACGAAAAGAAAAACTTAAAAAGATGTTACTCTATCATTTTAAGTGTTCTTTCAAATAAGACAAACTTAATTTTCGGGCCCGAGCATTTGGTGACGTCATCATTATTATCATGTCATGACATTATATTATTATCATGTCTTCCAACTATGTCGTTATGTTGTGTTGTTTCAGACTGCTGACATAAAACATCAACATAACGTGGTTTTGGCCTTTTGGGGGTAGGGGGTATTTAACCCCAAAATATTTTGGCAAGAAGTGCCCTTATTAGCATGTGCAGTGTGCACCGACTCTTTACCCAATCCGCGGAGATGGGGTAAAATGTCTGCGCGCAGGCTATGCGGAATGGAATGAATGCAGTTATGAATCCATTCAAATAATCTGCCCACTTTAACAGATTTTGAATCGGAGTGTGAGTGATTAGATTTTGCTCAAAAGTGCCCTAAAAATGCAGGAAATGCCATTTCAGAGACCCTAGATTCAAACATTTTCCGGGGAGCATGCCCCCAAACCCCCCTAGAAATGCGATCACTAAATCGGAAAGGACCGCCGAAGCAGTGGCAGATCCAGGGGGTTATGGGGGTTGCAGGTTATGGGGGTTGCAAACCCCCTGGCCTATTATATATGGTATATTATATTATATGTAATATATAAATTGTGTTTAGTGTATAATATAGCGTATAAAAATCACTATTTCTGATCCTAATATTGTCCCCAAATGCCATTTCAGGGTATCAGAAATCAAAAAATTTCCGGGAGAGCATACCCCCGGACCCCCCTAGAGGTGTCAACTCCCTCTTTAAAAAAATCCTGGATCCGCCCCTGCGAAGTAATCAATCCCACGGGCCCCCAGATGCCACTGGTCACATTTGCAATCCCTTTCAATCTCGCTTCAATTTTGACCATCCATATTCTTCTGTGCATGTTTCTAGTATTTCTTTTATGTTTTTATATAATATAGAACCGTTGTTGTGCAGATTTTGTGCAATTTTTGGACAATTTGGTTTGTGTAAGAATTGCTAAAAATAATAAGGTAACATACAGTATCCCTTTTAACTTCCTGCAGTTTAGATGCCGACAAATATATCCGCCTGAAAATATTCAAAGTGTAAAATATTCGACTAAAACCACAAAGGTCATGAGTTCAAATTCCAACCGCGGTCAGGATGGAATTTGTCTCTGCTGTCTCATCACTTGCATGTCAGTCTCGATCTCATAGACAAAAATCAAAACATCCTCTAGAACATTTTCTAGATAACAAAGTGCTAACATGATAAACTGTCAGCGATTGATTTATAATTTGAAAACAGCCAATCGACCGATTTTATCGCCGATACACCATTTACGAGCACGTTTCAGTTGTCATAACGATCGACCTTTAGGCTTTAATCAACTGTGGCGTGTTGAGAATAACAATCTTCCTAACTATTACGGTATGCGAAAAAACCCATAAAATTGTCGAAACCTGCGGTAGAAATTTTATTTCATGAAGTTTAGTGTGATACATGAGAGTTTTTCGCCAGTGAGACGCAATATATCAAACATGAGAAGTTTTTGATCTGATATCAACTCCGAGAAGTGTTAAAAAACCAACGCGAAGCAGAGATTTTTTTAACCAACTTTGAGGTGTTTTGATATCAGATCAAACACAACTTCCGAGTTTTTTATATATAGCTTCTCAAATGAAACCATATTTTAAAGTGTATATGAAATGAAAATTAAGTTTGTCTAATTTGGAAGAACTCTTGGAATGGTAAAGTAACATCTTCTACAGTTTTTCTATATCTTACTTCGTTCTTAAGATATTACTATTTGTTTGATGTGTAAATGATCACACTGCATACGTCACATTGTATAATGAGTTACTGAGAAATTGTGCATATTGATATTAATCTGTTAAATCGCTTGAACCTGTGTTTCTTTAAAGTCATGAGACAGATACACCTACATGCCCAGTTTCGTGTGACTTTGTTCGATAACTTCAACGATATTCCTAATTTTTCAACAACTCATTATACAATGTGACGTATGCAGTGTGATCATTTACATATCAAACAAATAGTAATATCTCAAGAACGAATTAAGATATGGAAAAACTGTAGAAGATGTTACTTTACAATATCAAGAGTTCTTTCAAATTAAACAAACTTAATTTTCATTTCATATACACTTTAAGAGAAATTTGAGGTAAAAGTTGGCTTAACTTATGCAAGTGTTTGATCACATATCCAAACTCCGTCCCAAACTCGTTTTGCTCATGACTTATTGACGTTCAGAAAAATCGTATTTAAACTGGTATAAAAATATATATTTTATATATTTAAGATGTGCTCGTTTAATATATTTTTTAGTGAAGTAAGAATTGAGCCTCGATTTAAATTGTTCGTCTTAGTACTTATGAAATAACTTTATCTTCTGGTGTTCAATTAATGTACGATAAAATAAAATAATAAATTCTATATTTTCCCGCGACTACATAAGCATGTTTTATTTTCTATTCTCGAGATCGAGTCAGTAGTATCGGTTATTTGTTGTGATTTGTGCGAACAACTTGAAAAGATTAATAATGGAATTTTAAATATTTAGACTTAGTTCTAAGTCTCTCCACTGGAAATCTTTTATACAACTGAGTTAACTCATTGCTTTTCCCTTTATGGTATGAGATCATAGATGTACAATTTTAAAATACGTTTTTCAAGCTGTGATACTTAAAAATAGCCAGACGTTCTGCCAGAAAGCCCCAGAATAAAGTCGTCAAAAACCTATGTCACTAACCAAGGTCAATTGTGAACACAACCAAGGTTAATAGAGAGAAGAGATCGCTGGACGGGTAACTGTGGGTTTTTTTCAGCTAAGAACGATAAAAAAACCTTCAAAAACTCGATAATAATCCATCAGGAAAACACAAAGGAAATCAGTATCATGTCTGTGGTTTTATATACGAAAAAATATCCTGATTTACATAAACTTTAAGCTTTGATTTTCTCAGCTTAGACAACATTGTTTTTTTCAAATTACTACTTACCAAATGGATTTTTGAAGCTATTCAAATCATTCCCAGTATTGCCTCGTGTTTTAAGTCTGATAAAACACTGCTGCTCGTGTTGTAAATATTACATAAAAATGTCCAACCGAGAAGTTGAATGGCGATATATTTATAGACCGCACCTAGTTGGGATTAAGATTTTTTTTTAAAAACGTTAACATAAAAATATGCATATTCCATAAAAATTGACATAAAACCTTTGCATGTTAGAAATTCGAAGCAGGAACATAACGGAAATTTCAAAATACGTAACGAGAGACTAATAAAACAACGATAACAGCTACTGAAGGTATCTTAGCTGGAAGACGCAAAAACCAAATAAAGTTTGTATTTGTCGTTGTGACACTTGTCTCTTATGGGCGCGCAAGACTGAGATATCGCGGTGGGGCATGCAGATGCGCACATGGTGCTACAAGGACTATAAATAGCTCCGGAAAGTTCCTTGGAGACGAGTTAGTAGTAAATTGTGTATATAAATATACAATACTTCCTTCTGGCTTCACGAGTCCCGATTCCTGTTATTTCTATTTATTCGGTACACCACTAGTACAAAATACAGACAAGCTAGAACTAAATCTAGAATGACCTGGCATTGAAAGGGGTTAGATGACTGGTTTATCTTGCTACGTTATTGGACTCAACACAAAGTTAAAAAAACAGTTAAAAAGCATGGGTGGGGTGTGTTAACACGCTGCCTCTCATCACTGAAGACCGAAGATAACCGCCTGTCCGAGAATGGGACCCGTGCGAGCAGAGTTGTTGGTTCTCTCCAGCGAAGGTTTTTCTCCGGTTTCCCCGGGTTTCCTTGCTCTGCAAAATCAACTCCAGCAGAAAATTGGACATTGAAAGAAAGTTAATTATGATGATTTATATACCACTGATTATATACTAACCTTGAATGCGAAACTGCCGACGAATCCACTTAGTTGCGTGATCAACGCGGGTAAATCGCCCGAGGACTTTTGTCCTGGCTTGGCAATCGGACCTTTGATGAAGAACACCAGCAAGTGAGACTCGTCCTTTATTGTCGAGCAAGACAAGCGGACTTCCGAGGCTAACGCGAGGGCAATACATGGCACTACCAGAGGCGCTTGATAAGTGTTTATCCAAGGAAGCGCAGAGATGATGGGACTGATCAACACAAGTACTAATATCAACTGACAAGGCGATGATGTTAACACCAGCAGGACTGATCCCCGACGTTGCATCAAGTCCAGTTTTAGAAACCACAGAATCCCAACTTAGAACGATGCCGTATTTCCCCAAACGCGGCGAGTTCTCCGCGCGCAACGGTACAACCTCGCGCGTCAACGACGGGATCGTTCGCGCCAAATATAACATGGTGAGCCCGTGTATCGAGTCCATTTGCGCGTCACGCGTATAATCAATAACAAAGATTCTCCTTACACCTGTTACCTTCCCTTCAATGTTAACCTCCCGTATCTCGATGAATAATTCCGAGGGAATCTCCGATTTGTTCTGGAAGCATTGTGAGGCGGTGAGAAGCCATTGGTTGTGCACAATCACGCCGGTGCATTTCAAGGAAGGTATGGAGGCAATCCACGGCCACGTTTCCCGAGCTGCAGACGCTCTCACCGCAGACATCGAAGCCAAAGACAACGTTAAGTACAAGAAGAACAGCGGCGAACCAAACGGGGAAAGCCATTTGTTAGAATCACGCTTGTAGTTAGGTTTGTAGTACATGTTTTGCGAGCGCAAACCAAACAATTCTGTCGGAGACATCCGGTAGTAATCGCGAGATATGATTCAACTTAGCTACGCGGAGATGTCAAACGTATATCAAGCACGGCCCATTAAACAGGTGGTGAGCATTACATATTAACGCGATAGCGCGCAGCTGTGAATAAACATACAGCCAGAATGCGGTCATGCCTAAGCACCTTGTTATTCTATTTCAGGCTTTTTCTCTCCGGGTTCTCCGGTTTTCCTTCCTCCGCAAATCAACTTTAGCTTCTTAATCGATCTTAGCTATAGTCCCGATTAGTAGACCTTTAGGGTCAGTGGGAAAGAATAGACACTGAAAAAAAGTTAATGATGATGATGATGATGATGACTTTTTTCAGATGGCATGCGACTTTCAAGTCTTAAAGTGCCACTAACCCCCAAATGTTTTTTGCACGAATAAACATCACCAAGCCAAATGATGAAGAATGCAATATAAATTAACTAAATTGGTAAAATCCTCTTGATTTAAGAATCGATTGAAGTGGCGATGACGGACACGACGGAGCACTTGGGAGACTGCGTCGAGAAGGGTTTGTGACGTAATACCAGGAATTCTATATTTTTTTGCTGTAAAGTAAATAGGAAAGAACGTACCCAGGTTACGTTTATAGCCAGTTTGGCGATATTTTTCATTTTAATTCTTTTATTATAGTTCCAGTGTATTACACTTTATAGATTTTTGAAGACGAATTCCTGGTATTACGTCATACGCATCCTATACCCATTCCCCTCACTGCTCCGCCATGGGACAAACAGATGCGAAATTTTGCAAGTTTGAAGGTACATAAAAAATGAAAGAAGTGTTCAATAACAGAAAAGATATGTTGGTGCTAATATACTCAACAAAGGCTATTTGAATCCCGAGAAAAATTTTTTAGGGTTAGTGGCACTTTAACTCTTTCCTGTCCGAATTGGCGATCGAACAGAACCGCAATGAACTGAACGACGATTTTATTCACCTCTGCATGGGAATGCACTCGGACAGGAACGAGCTAAGGAGGATTTCCATTCAACTTTTTTTTGTGAGAATGTCTTTTTCCGATCCCTTTCTTTGTCTCACAAGACCTCAGGTGGAACCGGCCTTACGGATCCAGTTGAGAGCCTATAAAGCTAGATTTCCACTAGGCGTAAAATATCGCGCGCTCGACTTTTTCTTTTGTCTTGTGAGTTTCCATGCATGTGGAACGAAGTAGAAAACTATTCAATTTGTACAATAGAAAAGTCGAGCGCGCGATATTTTACGCATTCAGTGCTTTTTGTCGCGCTATCGACTTTTTGCGATCGCTTTCTTTTGAATTGTGAACCCTCGACCGGATCCGTTCCAGTCGAGGGCTCACAATTCAAAAGAAAACGATCGCAAACAGTCGATCGCGCGACAAAAAGCACTGAATGGAAATCCAGCTTAAGACAGTGAAAGCGATCGCAAAACGTCGATCGCGGGACCGAAAAGCACTGAACTGAAATCCGCCTTTAATGTATTTTTACCGTCTAACGTCAGACGATTTCACCCCTCACATGGGGAATCCACCGACGGAAAATGGTTAAGAACAAGTTGAAAAACAATCTCTTACCAAGTTTCCCGATTGCTGAGTTGGAAAAAGCTTTCAACTTTCCTCATTAGCCAGTTAGGTAGAGTTTCAAGTTTTCAGAACGTTCCTCGAAATTGCGAGAATTTTGGCTTTCGTCATATTCATAAATAATGTGAATTTTATTTTGGCTTTCCAAGTCTGCCATAGCTACTGACTGCCGCTGACAACTCCGACTGCTGTGGATGGGTAGAGATTTGAGGTGTCTCACCGTAACTGTGCTGTACATTTGTAAACCTTCCTCATTATAGTAAACCTTCCTCACTAGTAAACCTTCCTCACTATAGTAAACCTTCCTCACTATAGTAAACCTTCCTCACTATAGTAAACCTTCCTCACTATAGTAAACCTTCCTCACTATAGTAAACCTTCCTCACTATAGTAAACCTTCCTCACTATAGTAAACCTTCCTCACTAGTAAACCCTCCAGTCACTAGTAAACCTTCCTCACTAGGCTCACTAGTAAACCTTCCTCACTAGTAAATTAACCTTCCTCACTATAGTAAACCTTCCTCACTATAGTAAACCTTCCTCACTAGTAAACCTTCTTCACTAGTAAACCTTGCTAAATATAGTAAACCTTGCTAAATATAGTAAACCAATTGCTCAATATAGTAAATCTTCCTCAATATAGTAAACTTTCCAAACGGGTGGTACCCGCATACCCACAGCTTTTTCCCCAACTCTGCTCGACTGTAAATATGTTTAGGTTTTAAATTAGTTCTGCTTGTCGTACATTTATTAATTTGTAGCTTTAAATTTAGTTATTCGTTTATTTTATTATAAATTAATATAATTACATATAAATACATACATAAAAAAAGAACCCATGCCCAATTTATTCAACTAAGAGGGCTTTCCATTTACACGGTTAGACCGGTCAGTCCGGTTAAATGGAACACGATTCGTTTGAGGCCTGGGATGGTCTGACTGGAAAATTTGGTCCTAATCAAAAGCAAGTCCATTCTGGCCGGACTGACAGATTTAACCTTGTCAATTGGAAAGCAACCTAAATCTTAGTTTAAATTTAATCTTTAAATCAGCTACTGTTCATTTTTAGATGTGTTCTCTTTTTTATGTCGTTTTAAAGAGCTTTAGATAATATGTTAGTTTTATAGAGTTTTACATGTATATTCTTAAGTGTTGAGTGAGATAAATAATTATTGATTACCGTTATTTAATATTTATTAATATAATAACTAATTAGGTCTTTACGGTGATCATTTAGTTTAAATTCGGTTCTTTCGCGTAATCGCTAAGGTACCAATACATTTCTTGATGCCGACTTACAAATATATAACAAATATAGGTGTACATCAAGAAATGTTTGGATATCACGGTGCAAGCTAATTTCGTTCCGAATATAAATATCGTCGTTTTAATTCAAGCCTCCTCGAGCTTGTTGCGCCTTTTTAATTTAGCCAGAGTTAAAAATTCATTAGTGAATTTTAACAAAAGCGCTTGTTTCAAGGAAGGGTAGTCTATTGGCTTCTCACTCACTTCGTTTTTTAAATCTTCGTTAGGAATGGCAGCTTCTTCGTTTTTTAAATCTTCGTTAGGAATGGCAGCTTCTTCGTTTTTTATATCTTCGTTACTAGCTGCAGCTTCTGAAAAACGAAAAGTAATATGATAATTGTCATCCCCATTGTAATTTTCTTTATCATCATCTTTATTATAATCATCCTTATAGTCACCATCACCACCATCACCATCACCATAACCATCAGCATCAATATCATTATCATCATCACCATCATTATCATGATATCAATGTAAATATGATACAGAAATTCAATATTTTTGTATCATATCTACATTTATAATTATGGAAAATTTGTTTTTCAATTTGGTTCTCTATTCGCAAATGCAGTTAAAAAGTATGTCAACTGAATAAAGCTAAAATAAAGAGGTTTTGAGTGGGGAACCAAAATGAAAATTGTAAATGATCATCAAAATAATTGTAACGACCAGGAACGAAGTAAACTAGCAAGATGGCGGGTAGTTAGGTACGTATAGATGGGTAAGAACGAAAAAAGGAAGCAAGGAGAGGAAGGAGGGAGGGAGGGAGGGAGGAAGAAAAGAAGGAAGGTATGAAGGACGAAAGGAAAG